>JAOTQH010000053.1:5867968-5878724 GCA_025631255.1 Cornus kousa
ATTATCATTCCATTCCTAGACATTTTATACTTGTAACCAAACAATAGAATGAGAATAGTCATTATATTCCATTTTTATTCTCATTCCATTTTCACTTGCATTTTCATTAAATCAATGTACACAAAAATAACATTAGTTTCAATATTGGATAAATCAAACCTTATCTTGATGATTGCTGAGGCTGAGTCAAACAAAGCTGCATAATGTTTCATGGCCCAGGCAAGTCTCGGAGAGATTCCTCGCAATCCGAAAGTCTTGTTATAAAATATTTTAATGTTTCTGATATCTTGATAATATAACATTACTAATTAATTATTATTAATATTTTTTTTTTTTTTTGAGAAGATCTATTAAAATAAATAACTTTATTTATTTATTTTTTTCTTCGGAAGTTGATAACACCTCACACTACCTCAGTATTACGGGTGCAAATAGAAGTCTAATCCTATTCATTTATTATATTACATACCCTGAAACGAAGTCGTCAACAACCTTAGAAAATGACGCCATGTTTCTGCTCTGTCACTCTGCCATCAACCTCCATCTCCAAGTTCATCTCAGACCAACCTCACCTGTCATTGCTAGAATCAAGATGCTCCACCGTGAACGATCTCAAGAAGATTCACGCCCAACTCGTCAAAACCGGTCTCTCAAAACACACCATGTTCGCCAGCCGTGTGTTGGCGTTATGTTCCAAGTCTCCAATCAACGACATCAACTATGCATACATGGTCTTCACTCAAATTCCTAACCCAAACCTCTTTATTTGGAACACTATCCTTAGAGGCTTTGCTAATAGCTCAACCCCACAAATTGCAATCTCTCTCTTCATTGACATGCTGCTCACTTCACCAATTCAACCACAGAGACTCACTTACCCTTCGGTGTTCAAAGCCTATGCTCAACTTGGTCTAGCCCATGATGGAGCTCAGCTTCATGGCAGGATTATCAAACTGGGTCTCCAATTCGACCCCTTTATACGAAATACGATTATCTATATGTACATGAATTGTGGGTTTTTGGGCGAAGCCTGCAAATTGTTTCGTGAAGATACAGATTTTGATGTCGTTGCCTGGAATTCTATGATTATGGGTCTGGCTAAATGTGGGGAAATTGATGATGCGAGGAGGTTGTTCGATAAAATGCCAAGAAGAAATGAAGTTTCGTGGAATAGCATGATTAGTGGGTATGTAAGAAACGGGATGTGGATGGAAGCATTGCATCTTTTTAGCCGAATGCAGGAGGAGAATATCAAGCTGAGCGAGTTTACAATGGTGAGCTTGTTAAATGCTTCGGCTCGCTTAGGAGCACTTAAACAAGGAGAATGGATTCATGGTTATATAAAGAAGAACAATATCGAATCGAATGTCATTGTTACCACAGCAATTGTAAATATGTATTGCAAGTGTGGAAGCATTGAAAAGGCGCGTGAAGTGTTTGAGACAGCCACCATAAAAGGATTATCTTGTTGGAACTCCATGATCTTAGGCCTAGCAGTAAATGGCTGTGATGATGAGGCAATTCAGTTATTCTCAAGGCTTGAATCTTCAGATATTGAACCAGATGATGTTAGTTTCATTGGTATTTTAACGGCTTGTAATCACTCAGGTCTGATCGATAAAGCAAAAGACTATTTCTCAGTAATGACCAAGGCATATAGGATTGAACCATCAATTAAACACTATGGTTGTATGGTTGATATGCTTGGCCGAGCAGGACTCCTTGAAGAGGCAGAGGAGCTTATAAAAAGTATGCCCATGGATCCAGATCCTGGTATATGGGGGTCTTTACTTTCAGCTTGTTGGAAGCATGGTAATATTGAGATGGGTCGATGGGCAGCAAATAATTTAATAGAGTTGAGTCCGAGTGAAAGCTGTGGTTATATACTTATGTCAAATGTTTATGCCGAAGCCGGTCATTTTGAGAAGGCAATGCAGGAGAGGATTTCGATGAAAGACAAGAAGATAGAGAAACAACCAGGATGCAGTTTGATTGAAGTGAATGGGGAAGTTCATGAGTTTTTAGCTGGTGGAAGGTTGCATCCTCAAGTCCAAAAGATATGTCATTTATTAAATGACTTGATGTTACAAGAAATGGAGCATGTCAAAAATCGTAAACATGTTGCCGATTCAGATGTTAGAGAAATTCCAGAATATATGACATTTTAACAAAGTTGGAGTTTGGTTTCTTCTAAAGATGATTCTCTTGGTTTTTGTTTCTCAACATCAAATCGCCAAATTCTTTTACAAGAAAACTTGCTAATAGAGATTTCCAATGCCTGTAGCTTCATTCACAACATAAACTACTTTATATTTATGTAAGTAACATTTTTATTCTCTCCTCTTTTTAATAATGCCCTTCCATATCACAAGACAAACCTCAAAATTATTCTGCAAATTAATTGACCATTATATAAAAATAAGTTCATGCACATAGAAATGCAGCATTCTTTTACTTCTTCACTGACACTGCTCCTGTATGTATATTCTCTTGTGATGCTTGTTTAGTCTTCTACACTTGATACGTCTATTTCGTGTCATTTTTGTTATCATGTAGCGGATAACCCATTGCTAGTCTTGTCATGGATTGGCATGGTGTGAACCATGGCTGTTGTAAAATAACTTCGGGAAGTGGAAATATATGAACTAAGACATCTCCAAGACACTATTTTAATCCCAATTTTGATGAAAATGGATTCACAGTAACCCTTTCTCCAGTCTTCAATGGCCATGTTACAAGATTACACTCCTTGGGAGTTATCTTAGAACCAGAACCCAACTGATGAAATTAGAAAGAAATTTGAAACAATGTAAACACAATATGATTTCAGAGGTAGAAAATGCAGTGGAAGACTTTGAATTTTCATACTTAGGCTAATGCCAAGAAGTTCTTTATATAGTAACTGATAAATTGCCCAAGCTCGTTTCTGAAAAGGAAGCAACGTTTTGGCTGATATACTCATTGGCCTATAACAAGTCAGTCTAAAAAGGTAAGTTAACCATCCGATCTAACAGCCACCCACAAATGGCCTAACATTATAAAACTAAATTTGACATTTAGAGACGACATTTTAACTGTTGACTCTATCTCCTGCTATTCTCTCTCTTCTTATTTCTATTCTGCCATTCTTATACATATACTACAAATAAGTATCCATATATAAATTTATTAGTATGAAGCTCCCTCGTATTGGTTGTTCTCCTTCCAGAGAAAAACATGATGGGGATTTTGGGTAGAAAATGGAAAGTTTGTCCCTTTATATAAAAGATATTCCCCACGAAGATTGTTCAAGTTTTATTATTATTATTTTTTTCATTAAAGAAGATTGTTCAAGTTATCCATGTGGGATTTAGCAAATGCTCAATAGTCCATCCTCCTGAAAACCAAGAATAGGAAGGGAAGGACAACATAATTGGTTATCCTCTGAAATCATCTTAACACATTTAGATTTATGACATGATTAATCATTTTATCAATTATTTTTTTGAATAGATATACGCACACCCACAAGAATCCATGGACACTCATATGTAAATGTGCTGTAAGGTATTGCCTTTAGGTTAGGTGGACAAGCCCTGAATTGAGGGTGAATATGTAACAAGTAATTTCAACCACCAAGAGGATCAAGTGTTTATGTCAGAACATTTTTTTCTTTTTGATAAGTGAAAATATAATAAAAAGCCTTCAAAAGGGGAACGCGTCCCAAGAACAATGCAGAGGCCACAAGGAACCCTAAGGACCCAAAGAACCCAAATATTAACTTTCTTCTCTAAAGATGTACAATATCTACCCAAAACCCAACAAAAGAGAGAGCTAATGATAAAAGATTTTAGAACACCAATTGAAGATTCTTCTCCTTTAAAGGATCTTCTATTCTGATCCCTCCACAAACACCACCAAAGGCAAAAGGGCACCACCCTCCAAAAATCACAAGCGTGAGGTCCCACGGAACACCCTCTCCAAGCATCCAACAAGCCTCTCGTGGATCTAGGCATGACCCACTGAACTCCAAAAAGACCAAACAAAAGGCTCTAGCAATCATGAGCCACTGGACAAATGCAAAAGAAGACAATGCAAAAGAAGATGATGAATTGACTCTCCATTACACTTGCACATGCAGCACCAATTTGTTAGGGTCCACCCACGTTATACACATTATAACTGACGTAACCCAAGGTGGTGAATAGTCTAATAACGTGAACAATGAGGATAATGATAACTTTCATTGTATTTTGAAAGGGTTATGACTCTTGTATGAGAGGATTACTTTTATTGTATATTAAAGGACACACGTTGTGTGAAGAAAGTTGAGATTGAGAGATTAGGTTTTCCTTTTGAGTGATTGAGTACGTGTTGAATGATATCTCTGTGTGTAATCCTTTATGTTGTCCATTTGACAATCTAGTGGAAATCTTGTTCTCTGTGGACGTAGGCGTGTTTTTGCCAAACTATGTATATCTCCTGTGTGTTCCCCAAGTGATTTGTTTCTATAAATGGTTGTTTATTTCCTAACAATTGGTATCAGAGCCAAGTTGGATTCCATAGACTGCAAGTTCTCTATTGCAGGGGAGTCATGAAGGGTTGCATGGTGTTGATGTGAGGAGTAAAGAGTGGTGGTTTATATCATTTGGTGAGGGGTACCATTGCTGATTGGAAACAGGCACGTGAAAGTAAGAGTCACTTGATCATGTTGACTTGGTTCAGCTGCTAGTCTGCATTGGCCATGGAATAAAGGCGGAGTTTGGACTTGGTTCGGGTCATGTGTAGCTGGTATACGGAAGACCAATGGATTGCTTGTGGATTTGCGAGTAGGAGTCTCGTGCATTGAGCCTTGTAAACTCTGTCCAAGGGGGAGCCAAGGACTTGGAAAAGATTTGGACTCGACGGGTGTGCTCAGTGATTTCTCTTCCTCATGGGTGGAGGGGGAGATTGTTAGGGTCCACCCACGTTATACACGTTATAACTGAAGTAACCCAAGGCGGTGAATAGTCTCATAACGTGAACAATGAGGATAAGGATAACTTTCATTGTATTTTGAAATGGTTATGACTCTTGTATGAGAGGATTACTTTTATTGTATATAAAAGTACACACGTTGTGTGGAGAAAGTTGAGATTGAGAGATTAGATTTTCCTTTTAAGTGATTGGGTACGTGAAGGGTTGAGGTTGTTGAGTGATATCTATGTGTGTAATCCTTTATCCTTGTACATTTGACAATCTAACGGAAATCTTGTTCTCCGTGGACGTAGGTGTGTTTTTGCTGAACCACATATATCTCCTATGTGTTTCCCAAGTGTTTTGTTTCTGTAAATGGTTGGTTATTTGTCAAGCGTCAAAATATTGCCCCAAATCACCGTCCAAGCAAAGAAGGTCAGCAGTAAAAGCTCAAAGAAACATGCTCATGCTATACATAGGGTTCACATTCCTCTTGAGGCACAGTGTTAGTAGGCCATATCTGGCCCTGACTCCTATTTGTTGCAAAGGCAGAACATAAATACTTTATTGCTCCACACCAGCTATGAGTTCTGTTAAGGACAAAATGCAGCCTTCTTGTTCTGGGAAAAAAAGGTGCAATTAACCAGATTATGACTATTCAGAAAAAAACTACCACCACTATTCGTAAGAAAATCAATGCACCAAAAGTTCAACCTCACATTATTATTTCTTTGGGGAATACTTGATTTCATTTTCTTTGAACCCTAAGGACATGATTTCGTTAATGTAGACAATTTGTCAACTGCTACCAATAAGTTACAATCAAGACTATCTCCATTGGACGGGTATAAATCCCACCTCTCTCTTGATTCTTACTGATCTTTTCACCAACAATAAATGGTTTTGTCAGGGGGTCTCCAGCATATGATCAGTAGGTATATACTCAAGCACAAACTTACCTTCCAACTCTCATGCAATTATTAGATATTCCCTTGATCTTATAGTAATAGCAAGACATTCTGTTATGGCAATATGGTTGCTATTACTAGATATTTTCTTGTTCTTATTACTGTGACTTTTCAATTGATTATCACAGTTCAAGGTAGTTGATCATCCTCTGAACATCGTTAAAAAGAATACGCCTCAAGTATCTTTCATCTGTAACATGTGCTTACTAGTTAGAGACATAGTGATATGTACAGATTCCATAGAGGATGAAAGACCACAAACTTTTTATTAAGAAGACAAAGCAATACCACCACCCAGAGTAAGTTACCAGCCACTATCCAATCTTGAACTTAACTCGCTTAGAATCCTATATAGTACGTGTTATTGTAGGCTTTGCAGCATCATAAAATAGCAGTAGTACATTATTGAAGTGATTATTAATGCACTGTGTTTGAACTCTTAAAACTGTATTAGATTCCTTCCTTCCACCGATTACAACTTTGATTACTAGAAAATCCAGTTGAGTACCAAGGGTACATGCAATATCAAGTTTCATGTTTTCATTTCATACCTTAAGCTTTTTGTTATCTGAATATAGTCTTGAGATACAAGTGTTCGTTCAACAGGTACCAAGTAATGAGTAGGATCGAAAGGTGTTTTGCTTGGTTTACAATCCTAGTGATTAAAAATCCTTAATTGCTTTTCAATATAATGTGATTGGATTAGAATAGCTGCTCATTTCTTAATGACTTTAGCCTTTATGATCACATACGCAGGACCCAAACCTTTAATATCAGAAATTTGATTTAGGCTTCTCTTGATTTCATTGATACAGTTGAAACTTGAATAAACAATCATCAAGTTATATGCATAAAGTGTAACTAAAACTTATGATCAAGAATACACATTTGAATGTTTGACTAAAAATTTAGTCAATGGGGATCAGATTTAGGAATATTATCCTCCATGTATTCTTCTAATGTGGAATGTGGGGTCCTAGCCTTTTTCTGAATGGCTAACACAAGCAAATTTGCCTAGCACCAGCGTATCTATTGGAGCGTACTTCCCCCAGCTTCTTATGCTGTACCTTTAGTCTCATCCTTCTCTCCTTTGGACGTACATAATGCTGACATTATTGGCTACCCTCCCTGCCCCGGAGCTCTTCATACATGACATGTGCTAGCTCTCAGAAAACGCACCAAGGAAGAATTTCATTCATCAGTTTACTGCCAGCAGTGCATAGTCCTAGCATGAAGTACAACTTCCCCAATGGCGAAAGTTCTCTCTCTGTGGCAACTTTCCTTAGTGTGTTGATAAACTACCAATCCGCTGCCCATGCAAGCCCTTCTATTTGCCATAATGATATTTTAAGTTCCAAATTTAAGGACGGAAATTACCATCATTTCTCAGCAGGTAAAATTAGTACCACTATATCAGTCAACTTTATCTCCTCCCACTTGTTTCATGGAAGGAACAGAAGGGGAGAAATAGGCATAATTCTAAATTCTAAATCATTTTCTTTTCTTCTCACCATTCTTACAAGAGACTCTCAACATTACTGTTTGATTCTTCAAATATTGTTATAATGGTAGTGATGATGTACTATTATGGTTGGTAGTAGTGTGCAATCTGAGATGATGGGATCGAACATAAGAAATTACCTCCCTTCAATTTGAAAACAAATTGTAATTTGTTGTCCCAAATATCAACTTTCTTGTGTTTTAAATTAGAAAGGATTCGCAAATCATAGCTATTGCATCTCTGACTCGGAATGTACCATATGGAATCAAATGTTTGATTTGTTACATTTACCTTCCCGTCTGTTTTTCCTATTCCTTCTTTCTTAACTGATGGCTAATCCCTTTCATTGTGATACCAGCATGAAAAAATCCCCTGCTACGCAGGTTCATGCCTTGTGGAATAGTTGGAGAACAATGTGCCTTTTTAGATAGCACATATAACAGCGTTAAGGGATAGAATTAAATGCATGCTGAGTATCAACAGAGTTGGTAGTACTTGAGGCAATTTGGATCTTTGCAGTACCCAACTTCCCATCATTCTCAGATTAGCAGCACATAAGAACATCGTAGGCAAAGCCAAAGTGATGGATTCTTTGGTGATTCTCAAGACCGGCCTGCTTTCTAATCAGTCACCTTGTTGCATCTGACAACACATGATCTACTGACATCTTATTTGTGTTTGATCTTTTATGTTCCTTTCCTCAATTATTTTTAGTGGTGTTGAAATCTGGGATACAAGGAATTTTTACAATTCAATCAAGTAGAAACAACGTTGAATTTTCGCGTATTACCCAAATTGTATTGCCCAATTGAAGTTAACCTGTATTGCCCAATCTGAGCTTGTGTTCTACTTATCTTTTCTGAGGGCATGGTTTATTGACAGCTTCAGTGCCCTTCATTTGTGAAATATCAATGCAGACTCATTTTACTCCTTTTAATTAGAAACTTTTTGGCTTGAGTAATATATATATGTAGATTTGGCATCTGTTGGGAAAGACAATTGACATGACAGAAATGTCTGTTGAGAGTTGGGAAGAAATTCAAATAAAAGACTATTAATTACAGGGTTGGTGTTACTTAATCATCTCCTAACCCTCAAATCATTCTTTTGTGTTTTCATCTTAAATTTATTTGGCAGGAACTCTCTACTTAAACTCATGTTTCGAACACCCAGTTGGCAACTTTCCCCCTGCATTGATATCTGTAAACGAAGAAGTGCGTGAATGGCTGGTGGCGCAGATCTCACTCTCCCTTCAATTGTTGCTAAAGGTACCACAGACAGTAGTCCAGAACCAGAAAAGGGCAATAACCACGGGGCAGGCATTGATGCAAGGGGATTACTAATGGCTTCTAAAGTCCCCAAGGCAGTGCCGGCAGTTTCTTCAGTAGCTGAGGGAGGAACACTTCGAAGGCCACGTGGCAGGCCAGCCGGCTCAAAGAACAAACCGAAACCACCCATTATCATCACCAGGGACAGTGCTAATGCATTCCGAGCTCATGCAATGGAGGTAAGCTCTGGTTGTGATGTGAGCGAAAGCTTAGCTAACTTTGCAGGTAGGAAGCAGCGCGGCATCTGCGTACTTGGTGCAACTGGGTGTGTCATGAATGTCACATTGCGCCAGCCTTCGTCACCGGGAGCAGTCGTTACACTTCATGGCCGGTTTGAGATCCTCTCACTGCTGGGATCAATCCTGCCTTCGCCAGCCCCACCGGGGATCACGGGACTCACCATCTACTTAGCTGGGGCTCAGGGGCAGGTTGTGGGTGGGGGTGTGGTTGGTGGTCTTATCGCTTCAGGCCCAGTCATGATCATGGCTGCATCGTTCATGAACGCCACTTTCGATCGTCTGCCATTGGAGGACGATGATGTGATGACCGCTGCAGCAGCCCAGAATCAGCACTACCAGAACTGTCGACCGCGCCAGCAGCACATAGACCTCTCGGATGTTTATGGGCTGCAACAAAACTTGCTCACAAATGGCACAATGCTCCACGATATATATTCTTGGGCACCAGGTCGATCACTGTCAAAGACCTAGTTAGCAGGGCTCAAAAATCATTTGTTCTGATTATGCAATGACGTGATATTGCCTTTCTTTCATTTTTACATTCTGGTTCAACGCTAAAAATAGCACAATTGTAGTTTCACTCTTGCAATGCTGTTAGACCAATCACTTGCCTTTCTTGCTTGAATGGTCACTAACACGATAAGCCTATGAGAACACATTTTATGAATGTTTTGGGTACGAAGCGCCCCTCTAGCATTCGAAAGTTATTTTTATTATTATTATTATTATTTTTTTAACACGTACTAACCCTTTTGGCCACGCCTTGATTTGAATACCTCCTTTTTTAGATAGAGAAATTAAATACCTCTAGTATTTAAAAATTGCACAATAGAGATACATTTAATTGCAAGCGCATACATGTGCATACACACATAACCATACTTGTGTATGTAGGCAAATTATTATGGAGTGGAATTTTTTTTCCTGACCAAGTTAGGCAAAATTAAATAAATAAATAACAATAATAATAAAATCTACATATTACTCTTTCTATTTAAGAGATGTGATAGATTCGAGCACCATAATTAACATTTTTGGGCTTTGAAAGGTTCAAGCATTATAATTGAGTTAATTTATGGGCATGTATAATAAGTATTTATCTAATTAAAAATATGTATATTTAACCACCCACAGAACATTGGATCTTTTGCCTAAGGTGGTATAGTATGACCTCCACCTCTCAAGCTGGAGGTCAGTTACTTATAAATTAAAAAATTAAATAATAATAAAAATTATCAAGCTGTAAAATTAATGGGAAAAAAAATCTATAACATTTTTTACCCTCTTTTTTGATAAATGACAAAATTGTTTATACCCATTTAATAGGGAAAAAAATTCCCACACCTAAACTTTTGGCCTGTTGTTAATTTTGGGAATTTTTTTTTTGTTTTTTCTTAGTTGGTGCACACATACCTCCACCGAGACTCGAACCTTTTAACCTTTGTTTGAAAACTAAGAGTTTGGTGACTAGTTAGTAATTTTGAAAATTGTTCTCAAAATAAAGTTGCCTTAATTTTTTTTAAATAATTATAATAATAATAATAATGACCTATGCAATCCAATTAGGAGAATATAAAAAGGTTTCCCCAATTTTTTCTCTAAACATTATTAAAGGTAATGATTTATAGTTAATAATAAGAATTTTGTATAGGAAAATTAAAACTGCCTTCCAAAATTATTTATAATTTTTCATTTACTATAAACTTTTTTATTCTTGCTTTTAAAAATTCAAATCTAATTAAAAAAAAAAGGTGTCATTTATTATTGTAATATTTGCTGCAATAG
>JAOTQH010000053.1:5911924-5926114 GCA_025631255.1 Cornus kousa
CTTTTGCATTCTCTTTCTACAATTAAAACCTATTTTTTCCTTCAAAATTCTCTCAAATTTTTTTTCTTTTTATTTCATTTTCTTTTTAAAAATTTTCTTTTTCTTCTTAAAAATTTCTTTTTTCTTGCCCTCATGCATAATTTATGTGCAATAACCTCTCTCTCTCTCTCTTCTTATTTATTTTTTATTCACTTATTCTAACATACTGTTGTTACACTACTATATTTTTGGCCTGTTTGAAAAAAAAATTATTTTGTCAGTGTTAACTTTTCCCCCCTGAACCAAATTCTTGGCTCCGCCCCTATTCACCGTAATCCTTTGTCCTCATACTCCATGAAACTCATGACTGCTTTGAAGATGAAGTGATTGAAGTAGATTGTAAACACTAACAAATATTCTCAATTCGCAAAGTGAGAATATGAATGAAAACTAGATGAGTTCCAAGATTCATGAACTTATTTGATTGCGTCAGCCTCAAATCCTTGACATTTTTTTTTTGGTAATTAAGAGATAATAGAGCGAAGAGCGAATGTGTGTTGGATTAAAGTAATTGTATTTATTCAAATGGACCCTTTTTTTCTTTTTCTTTTTCTTTTTTTTTTTTTTTTTTTTTTTTTTTTTTTTTTTTTTTTTTTTTTTTGTAATTATTCATACTTCAAATTGCAATGAAACTCTCCTGACGTGAAGCTAACAAAACTATGTTTTCTAAAACCAAAATTTCCAGGTTTGTTGTTCTTCTTTGTTTACTTTGCTAGTGCAGCAGATACTTGTTTGGATCATGTTCTCCACTGGATGCATCTCATATGATCAACAATTTCAGAGTCTAGGGTCAATGATCTTTAATCTGTTATTGGAAAATATAATCTTAATTTAACTCTCTGAATGTTTTTATGGATTTATTTTTCTTGTAAACCATCTTGCCTTGATTTTTGTCATGACTATGTCAATTAATTGGAATTAATAGGGGTAACTACTGGTACAATTATCATCTAATCTTGGTATATGTTCTGATACAGTAGTAGGTGCTTTTCTGCACAGTTCCTTGCAGATCTGATTAGAATCTTGTCTTCATTTGATATGTCCAATTCTCTTTATGCAGAATGCAGGTTGAGGTCAGCAAATACACGGAAGGTGTGAATGACAAAGCGTTACGGCCGAATGGGTTGTCTAAGTCGTTAATCCGCTATGACGGTAAGCTAAAAGAACAAATTCGGTTTCATAAAGGACTCTGCCTACATTTTTTTACCTTCATTACTTTCGTGTATCAGCTCGGCAGAAGGAAAAGGCCTTAAGTTCCATCACAGAAGTTGTCCAAACTATAAAGCATCCAAAATCTCACAGTCAGTCTGTAAATCATGATGCTACCGGCAAGCATGAAGTGGAGGAGAATTTCAACCTTGACTATGTTCTGCCTAAATCTGCTGATACTGAGAATATTAGTGCACCCCAAACCCCTCAATTGGATTCTAGAAGTTATGTATCTCGCACAAGCTCTTTCCAGGAGACTGTCAAAATATCTAGAAAATCAGGACGCGTTTCTTTAATGGGGTGAGTTCTTTTTATTAACGTTTCCATTGTTCCATTGTGATATTAAGGCAGCTATCAACTATATCTTCTAAAAAGGATTATATTAAGACAGGTATTGACCATAGCTTAAATCAAGGGCCAAAATTGTAGAAAACCAGTATATATTATGGAAATAGGTTTATGGAATGAAAAGTATAGAAATGAAGGGCTGGTTGTATGTAAAACAACAAAATCTGGTCACCAAGAATCATCATCCTAATTACTTAGTTTCACCCCCTAAGGTTTGGTTGATCTTCATCATCGTCATCGTTGTTACTTAGTTTATGGGCTCGCGAGCTACTTGAGCTTGTGGTAAGCTTAAGCTAAGGTTCTAGATTTCGTCGAACAGGTGAGCCTGCACAACCCAAGCTTTGCAAATTGAGTCTTACTCTGCCTGGAAATGACTGACTGTTGTTTACTAATTTTTGTTTTCCTGAACTATTATCTGAAAAAACAATTTTGACTTTAGAGATCAGCTAAAGCACCCTCTGAGTAATGCTTTTGTTTTTTAATATGATTGGTAAAAATTTGCATGCATTAAGGTGGTGCTTGGTTGTTTCTGGAACTTCAATCAATTGCATTCTCTTTCAAATAGCTATTGGAAAAAGGAAAAAAAAATAAAAAAATGGTCTAATAAAACTGTAAAATGATTTATATCTTGATTGTATCCGACAGTATACTTCACCGATGTATGATAAGATACTGCTACATGGAAGATAGGTACAATGCCTATTATAAGTACCACTTTGACTCTTTATGGAGGTTTCTGGAAAAGATTAGTTCTTATTTTCCTTTCTCGTTAGGTTTTATGCTATTATTTAAGAGGTACTTCAAGGATGCTTTTAGTGACTACTTAGCTTTCTTTTGCCTCCTTTACAAGGACAAAAATTTTCTCTATCATATGTTTAAAATTTGAAGCCATTAATTTATGTCGTCTACATTATATGGTATTTGGTATTGTTACTATTGTACTCTTCTAAAATTTTGAGACTTATCCAAAATTCTCCATATATTTGGAAGCTGTTGAAAGAGAGAGAAAGAGAAGAGACTATATGAAAACTTATATCTTATTGAGTGAGTAATACAATAATACAATGGTATTTATATAGGAGAAGTTACGGGAGTACGTGAGTGGAGAATAAGTAAACCCTATACATGGTAATTCTATATATGGTAATGAGGGGTAGGTGACAACTCATACAATACTAACTGTACACGTGTGACAACTCATACAATACTAACTGTACACATGTGACAACTCAAACAACATTGTACAACGACAACTCAAACAACATTGTACAACGACAACTCATACAATATTGTACAACAATTTTCTTTTCTCAAATCCATAGCTTGGATCATTCATTTAGGAACCAAAATCAAAACAACATTGTTTTCCCGGCAAAACTCTCACTTCCTTCTCCACTCATCTTATTTCTAGAGTCTTGTGTTGTTTTTAAAGAGAGAGACAGTTAGGTCGTTGGCCTCCACTTGCAGCCTCCGCGACTATTTCTTCACTTTAAATCTTTTTACGTACTAGTTTCATCAGTTGGAATTAGCATAAGCAGGGAAAACAAAGAGAAGCAAGGAAGACCTCCATGGTGTGGATATCTAAATTTACAGAAATTTTCTCCGGAAGACAAACAGGATTCTCATGTCCGTGCAGTCCTCTCATCAACATCCCCAAAAAATACACACAAACATGTTGTGTATACTGTATACTAATAATTCATCCAAATTGATAAAAATATACTGATCGTTAAAATTTTCCTATATAGCCCAATTTTTAATCCATATAATTTCTATTCAGTAAGCCGGTACAATCCTCTGGACAACACTCCAACAACAGACATCGTTGAAAATTGCAACTCATATACAACACCAACTTCATCCTTTTCATCGATGTTGTAGTCATCTGAGATCTTGAAGAAAACGTTTCAGTATGCAGTGGTGATTCTTCCGATGTTACAAGCCCCATCGCCAGCTGGCAGATTCCATAAAAAATATGGATTAGGTGAGAGTGTGAAAAGGGAAGTCCAAGACGACATTTTAGGCTCTTTTTTAAGGAGTGACGTTGCCGTTAATTTGAGAAAAAGGACACGTCAATTTAAAAGAAATTCAACTTACAATAACTTAAAGAATCTTAATCCATACAGATTACATCGTTGGAATAGTTGACATATTTTGAAATGTAAGAATGATTAGGTTTTGAAAGGAAGATGATTTATGAAACACAAAATTGATAAAATGCACAGAATCTCTATTTACTTCTTAAAATTTCTTATATTTAGGTCAGACAGTTACTCATGTTAAGATCATAGAACTAATTTCATATTAGTGAAGTTGTTAATGTGTCAAGGCCCTTACCTCGTCTTCTCCCATCCATCATAGTAGTTCCTATTTTTCAATGTGTCAAAGTGTCATGACTCATTCTTCTAAAACCATAGAAGACGACGAAGTTCTAACTCAGCGAAGAACACGCCACAAGTCTCTCAAGGCTAAATCACATATCTAGGTTAACATAAGTTGAGACCATAAACACCAATTATGACCTAGGTATGATCTTTGGAAGGCTCAAAATAATGTTATTATCCTGTTTATCAAAATTGGGAGCTTTGATATAGATGTTTTTAAAATGATTTTCAAAACAGCAAGCATCGATTGAATGGTCAATTGATCAAGATTTTTGCACAAATATGTTTTGAAATTCATAATCTCTCAATCGATGAGTCAATCGAGCGAAGCTTATCTAGTGGTCTCCATCGATCTAACCCTACAGGCACACTATTAAGAAAAGCCTTGGCTAATCAGAATTCTATAAGGATTTTTTACTTATCACACTATATGGGTCTCCTATATTGGCCATAAATTTGGGGTTATAGTCAGTCCAGGGTATCTCTCACAAGAGTTTTCAACTCTTTAAATACAATTGATAGATTATATATATATATTCTTAGAGAGAGCTTTGAGAATCAATTTAGGGTTCTTCATAGGTTACCATATATGTGATTGAGAGAATCAAAGCAAGGAGCTGAATTGGATCAATCAGAACATCAACCAAGTGGTTAGCAAAGAACAAATTGAACAAAAGTCACTAGTCTTTGGACATAAAAAGTCCATGAACAAGCAGATTGCATGAGCGAATTTGGTGATGGATCAACAGCTGGAAGGATCAGCGTTGAGTAGAGAGGGACTAGGTGATTTTTAGGCTCGAGTCTAATAAATTAGATGTAACATCTTTTTCACATAGTAGATTTCAATCTGCCTAGACTAGGTCCTGTGGTCATTTTTCCCTTTTTAGGGTTCCGCACAAAAAATATTGTCTCTGTTATATTTTGTATATTGCTTTATGACTTTATGTGATTACAATTGAGACACATAATCAACCAATTAACTGAATTATAAAGGACTGACGGCAATTCAAAGACGCGCATTCCAACCTATTAGAGCCTTAGGTGATGGTCCCTATAGTTAACAATTGGTGTCAGAGTAGGTTGCTGAACATAGCAAGTTGATCTTAGGGAGCATTTTGGATATTAAAAATCTGAACTGGTGATTATGTTTTCTTTGATAATTTATTGTATGATAGTAATTCTAGCTTATCTAATAGTTTTCATAGTGATTGTGAAAGGGAGATAAATTTGCTTAAAGATGATTATCTTATTTTTTATGGCTCTGATAACGAGTAGATTGATTCAAAATCCTGTTATAATTTTGATTATTGTGAAGATGATATTTTTAGGCTTACTTTTATTGAGCTGCATAATGATTTTCTCAACCTAAAATGAAAAATTATGAATTGTTTGATAAATTAAAAGCAATGGAAGTTGAATCTCAAATATATTTGTTAAAAATAGCTAATTCCAAATTCTAGTTGCTAAACTTAAGGAAGGGAAAAACGAGTTACTTAGAAAATTAAAAACTTCAGAAAAAGAGGATGCAAAGTTAACGGAGCTTAATGAAATCTTTAAATTGAAAAACTAGAAAGTGATTTCACGAGAACAAATAATCTAAACTAAATTTTACAGAATTGATTGAATAACCTTATAAAGATAGAATTGTTGATAAGGAATCTAGCGAAGCTAAAAAGTTAGATCCCCTAAAGCATATTCTGACTTGTTCAGAGTTGTTCTGCAAAAGGTCCTATAAAATATAGGTGCTCAAACAGAAGAAAAGACCATAAAAAAGTAAAAGCATTAAAATTTCTCTCAAATGTGAAACTTGTTTAATAAAATGTCATAAATTTAGCAAAATATCACACTGATAATTGATTAGTGGATATATCAGATTATATTTTTAAATATGTATATTTATATATTTTGTATTTTCAACATCCTAGTCATTCTTGGTGATGAAGTCAGAAATGATTTAAGTTTATTCCAGCACCTGATGCTCTTGGAGAAAGTGCTGTTGGTTCTATAAATATCACTAATGCTGGTGTGGATGAGATGGGGACTAAGGCAGATGATGTCCCCAAGGTTTCATTCCCTGAGATGCCTAGCATCACAACGGACTAGCACTGTGGTTGCTATGATTGAAGGAAGTGTTCCCCAAGTTTCTTATGGCGTTGGTCCAGAAAATGCTGCTTAATTGGATGATATCACTGAGAATGCTGTTTTATTGGATGGATCTCAGGCCTTCAAAGGGGCAGAAATGTTCCAATTTTTCAACCTCCTACTGCTATGGCAATTGAAGAAAGTGGTGATGCTATGAGAGTTGTAAAGCAATATTCTCCAGGTAAGAAAGCCAAAAAAAAAATAAAAAAATGTTGTGGTCACTTCAGATAGGGTGACAAGGGGGAAAGTAGCTGTGCTAGTGGGGCTATCCCACTTTATTCCTCAGATAATAGGTTCTTGAAATGTGAGAGTTCTCAATAGTGCTTGAATGCAGGAGGTCGTCCAGACTTGGACCAATTCTTCTAATCAGTCTCTTGTATATCTCGTGAAACTAGAGTGAAATAGGTGAATTTTGTGAAACTTTCAAATAAAATTAAAGCCAGATGAAAGTGGATTTCTAATTTTCAATCTGATGGTGGGGATAGAATTTGGTTGGGATGGAACTCCACTGTGTTAAATGTTACTGTTATCAAGGAAAATGCACAAAGGATGTTGCTCAAATTAAAATAGTCGAGTGAAAATTAAATTGATATTGGATTCCATCAAGATAACATAATTATTTCATGAATAGATTTCTACGTACCATCTTTACACGCATTTTATGTTTTGATTTTGATATTTTTATGATCTGACATTAATATTCATAAATTGATATATTACTTTTTGGCAAAATATATAATTATATATATATATATATATATAGTATCTTGTATAATGATATTATGTGTAGAAGATAATTGAGGGCAAAAATGTAATATGTACAACATTCAGATTTCAGCTCTTGCATTTAACAAACAATCTTAATGAATTTAGTACTTAAAAATAAGACAATATCAAACAGATTTTCAAATTAATACATTTAGTACCAAAAATTTCAGCGCTTAAAATTCAGTACTTATACCATTTTCAGTGCTTAATTTTCAGTTTTTATCAAACAGCACCTTAGTGAGGTGCTTCATATTCCTGTTTTTCATGAGCAATCAGCATTCAGCAAAGAAGGAAAATTCAGGACAACATCATCTTTGCCCATGATTTAATCAAAAGCTTCAACCAAAAGAGAGGTAACTCCATCATGCTAAAGGTCGATCTAAAAGAGGCTTATGATCATGTAACTTAGGGATTTTTTTATTTTTTATTTTTTATTTAACATTCTTAAATCTTATGGCTTTGGAGATCACTAGATTAGTTGGGTGAGGCAGTGTATCACACCAGTCAGATTCTCTGTGCTTGGTAACAGAGTTCTTTAGGGTTTCTTTACCAAAAGTTTGAATCGCTCATCCAATTTTTTAGCTAAACTACTAAAATATATAAATGGTCAAGTTTCTTGAACCAACCAATAACCCTTTCTTACATGTGAATCTGTTAAAATTAAGAAAGCCATTTTTGGGCTTTTTACATGTGATACCTCCTTTGTTCAATGAATTATATAAGATATTTTCTTTTAGGACTTCTTTATTTTAGGTCAAGCTTGTCCATTAGATGGAAATACATTTTTTCTCATCTCAACATTCATATGGAGTAGTGATCATTTAGTCCAGATGACCAATTTTGTGGTTGAAATTAAGGAAGAGATATTCAAGCTGAGAGAAGCAGCTTCGGCTTCCTCCTTTTATGGATATATGCTTTCAGTTCCGCGTTTTTGTTGCATCCCTATTGTTCAGTGAGAAGGATTTGTTTATTGGGTTTTTGGATGGATAAGTAAAAGTGCAAAACTATGTATTTTTTAATTGAGAAGTTATTTAGGGGACTTCTGAATATTTTACCAAAACAGAAATTTTATGGATCCCTATTTTGGGGTTCTAGAATAGAAATTTACCATGTTATTGAATATGCTCTACAACACACTAGGGTATTAGTGCTTTCTATCAATATATTTTAAATAACTAAAGTAAGATAAATTTAATATGTAAGTTTTGGATATTGAAGCATATGCAAAAAACTTTAAAGTAAGCATGTCAAAAATGATTTATTGACTAAGGAAAGAAATATTGATAAATTAATTTGAGAAGCACATAACAATTGGACATCAATTTGAATCTTATTATGACCAGGAATTGTTTTCATGATATGGAACTTCTAGTTTTCAAAAAGGGAAGATATACAATCCCCTTAATGTCCAGTTCAATGATATGTTTGCAGTCATGGAATAGTACAAGATGTTCAGTCCAAATTTATGTCACTTTTGGAGTCATCCATTCAAATTACAGCACCTAAATGGAGAAAAAAAACATTAACCCGAAGGCTACCAGCAGGTTGAGAATCCAAGAGAAGAAACTGACTAACTATAATGAGATTTGGCTTATAGAATGAGATTCGGGTTATGAGTTGGTAGGGATTTTGAAGAAATATGAGCTTCAAGTGAGCTATCAACAAGACTACAACAATCGTAAAGTCAATTAAGAGGAATGCTGGTCTTCATCAAATTACATCGATTGGTTCCACTGATATAACTGAAGCATAGTACGCAGAACTTTATTGTACTTGTTGTTGCAGATTTGAAATACTAATTCAGAAATATTAGCTCTGATGATTCTCAGACTCATGTATCGTGTGACTACATTCCTGAATTTGTTTTCATCAAAGAACAGGGAGGCAAGTCATTCCCTATCTACAGTATAACACCTCAATTTTAGCTAACAAAATAGTAGACATTCATACATTTAAAGTCACAGAAATATTAGCTCTGATAATTTTGGTATTGATAATACTCGTGCATCTTACAACTACAGTCCCATATTTGTTTGGATTGGAGAAAATGGAGACAAGTCATTCCCCATACACAGCCCAACACCCCATTTTCAGCTGACAAATCAGTAGACTACATTTAAAGTCAGAGATCAACTGACCTCAAGAACTTGAAGCTCTTCAGAAGCTTGCCTTAAAGGAGCCAGCACAATCTCAGGATCTGCAGGAACTGGATAGAAAATATCAAATATATTAGAAGCTTAAATAAGGAGTGAATACAAGACTATAGTACTAATTGCTCATTATTTTGTGGCAGTCTGGGCTTTGGGAGGTGGTTCAAGAGTATTCAAAATCATCTTGGGATTTACTACAAAAACACTTTTGAGAATGAATCAATCACAAGTTAAATCAACTCTGGATGATCTATCAAGGAAAAACCAGCAAAAATCATATAGCAATCTTCAGATTATCTTGCCTTTTGGATCTAGTCAACAACCAGCAAAAGGTTTGAAACTGGTATTGCATTGGTAATTATTAGAAGATTAAACTGTCAGCCTCTCATAAGTGGTTTCCTTGCCTCCTTATCTAAGGTGGCATTTGGTTCAAGATTCACAACACATTGGTTATTATAGTTTCTCTCTAAAAACGGTTGTGTATTAGTGTTTTTTTTTTTCTTAGTTGGTACTCACACACACATGCTTCCACCGAGGCTTGAACCCCTGACCTCCCTTTGGGAGGTAAGGGCCTGATACCACTAGGCCACTGGCCCGTTGGTGATTGTGCATTAGTTAACATCCTACAACTTATAAACAACATAAAGTCATAAATATATCAATTTAAAACAATACTAAGTGTGCAGAAATACTGAGTAAGCTAGGTTTATGAAAGTCTAATCACATCTGCAAATGTCAGCAATTAAACAGATATCTGGACTGGACATTTGAGGACCTAATGCAACAATATATATATATATATAGTGTGATAGTACCAGATATCTGGACTGGACATTTGAGGACCTAATGCAACAATATATATATATATATAGTGTGATAGTACCGCAACAGTGTATAAGATCACAAAAACCTGACATGTTCCACTTACACTTGGCATATTATTTATCAGTATCAATGTACAATGTTGCAACATCCATATTCATTCTGAGACGTGTGCTCAATGGAGAAAAAATATATATATATATTTATTAGATCACCTGAAAAGCTTGGGTCAGATAGGTAACATTTTGCTTCTGCAATGTAGGCCCGAGCACGAAGCTCCAAACCTCCATGACTAAGAATCATTGGGAAAGCACCATGTACAAGGGTTAAAGCCCGTTTTGCATGGTTTGATCCAAGTGAGAGCCACAACTCAGAAAGTGTTAGCATAGCCGAGGCTTTGAGAAGATCCAAGTTAAACGACTGGCAATACGAAAGGCTTGCTAATGCATAGGGAATTCCTAAAACAGCATTGCCCGACTTCTGATAACAACAGATAAGAGAAGTTTTAGCTTTGCAACATTTCAATTAAAAACCAAAAAGAAAAAAAGATAAACAAACAATCAGAAACAAATGTAGAGATACTGGCCAACAGCTTCATAATGTTAAGCATGGTGCATATGTTATTTAAGGGTCAAATGTTCGATTTGTTTCACAAACAGATAATGCTACAATTTAATCTACAAATACTTTATAGTAATTCAAACAATTAACTGGAGATCACATTTCATGAACACACATATATAATATATATTCTCATGTTGCTTTCAAGATTTACCCCTAGATTTTTCATTTCAGTTCATCGAGTATAATTTTCGGTAAAAATATTAGATTCCACCTGCAATTGCAACCTACAGCAACACTACAGGTTGCCCACTGAGGAAACTAGCTGAAACACTCTAGCACAACATCCAATTTGATCTCTAATTATATTTTACCTTGTGGATCTCAGCAAGTAAGAGAAGAACAGTAGCATTCTGAACCTGCAGATTGAATTTGTAGCACATGCAGAAGAGGGAGTGGGCGACAGCTGCTGCCTGCAAAGAACATCATGCATCAGAATGGCTAGAAAAACTTATACAACATAACGAAACAAATCGTTTCTAATACCTCCCAACCAGAAATTATCACGTTAGAGAGCATTACTAATATAATCTCATCCATTATAATGCCAAATGGTTGATTCTATCAAAGCAAGCTACGGTTTTTATTTGCTAGTTATATAGAGAGATACCATATATATCATACAAATTGGATATATTGGTGTAAGAAGCCAAAGAAGACAGATAGCCCAAGGATTGTAAAGTACTCCCCAGTGAAAGTCTCACAAACAAACAGACTACTAGTCTTAGACTTATTAATTAATGGATTTAAATATAAGAAAACAATGAAAGGTCATCAAATATAAAGTGGAAAGAACTAAAAACTAATATATATATATATATATATATATATATATTATTTAGAGAACGAGTATTGAAAGTAAAAAAAAAAAAAAAAAAAGCAATGAAATTTTAATGACGACATAAATAATATATGGGAGGAAATGACAAATTATATTAGAATGTGGCAAAGGAAATTTTGGGGGAAACCAAAGGAAATAAATTTATAAAAAATGAAACATTGTGGTGGAGTGATGAACAACAAATATTACAATAAAAGAGAGAGTTTCAAAGATTGGCAAAAAAGTAAGCAACAAGAAGATCTAGAAAAGTATTAAACATTAAAAATTGAAGCTAAGAAAATATAAGTAAAGCTAAAAAAAAATTAAGCGTGACACCTATTAGATATAAGTTTAGAGAGAGTAGGCTTAGGTGGTATGGACACATACATAGAAGACATATAGATGCACAGGTGAGGAGGAAGGTTAATTTGTATAGAGGGTAGAGCGCGGAGAAGGTGCCCGAAATTAACATGGGATGAAATCATTAGATATGATTATTATTATTATTATTTTGATAAGTAATAATGAATTAAAAAAGGCATTCAAAAGGGGAACGCGTTCCTTAAACAATAGTGGAACCGGGGGCTAAGGCCCCAAAGAATCCAAAAAAGTAATTAAATCATTAGAAGAGGAGCAAGAACTCCTCTTCACATAACTAAAGAGAGAACAAATAATAAAAAGTTTCAGCGTCGCCATAGACGACTCCTTCCCTTCGAACATTCTACTATTTCTCTCCTTCCAGATGCACCACCAAACGCAATGGGGGACAATTCTCCAGTAATCGCATACACCCCTACTCACACAACATCCTCTCCAAGCATAAATCAAATCCTTAGAAGAACGTGGCATTACCCAACACATGCCAAACAACCCAAGAATAAGATTCCAACAGTTGTGCGCCACGAGGCAATGCATTAGGAGGACTCCCCGTCTTGCTTGCATAGGCAGCACCAATTAACAAAACAATTTCCCCTCTTCCTCAAATTATCAATCGTCAGTATCTTACCCCAAATTTTAAAGAGTAAATTATTAGAGGATAGATGGCTTGTAATAAAATGGAATGGAAAAATAGAATTCATGTGGCTGACCCCATTCATATGGGATTAAGGCATCGATGATGACTATGATTCTTGTTAAGAGTAATTAGCAGAAAATTATCACGTGGGAAATTATTGTAAATTTATTTTTTGATAGGTTATTATTATTATTACTGTAAATCTTACTTAACATTAATATAATATATGGGTGTATAGTTATTAGAACATTAACAACCCTTCTTTACATCCTTTGTCATTCATTATCTCTCTTCTTTCTTCAAACTCTAATCATCCGAAACCTAAAAACATAATGAATTTTGAATTTCAACTATTCTGTGCCACATCAATTAAGAACTGCCAACTTAAGTTTGAGAAATATTTTTGTGATGTGTACTCACTCATAACCACTCTAGTGACCACGGTCTTTTACAAATTTGGACATAAACATGGCTGCCACTAACTGTAATATAGTTGATGAAGATAAAAGAGAGCAAGAGTCACAAGGGCAACCAATTCAATAGCCGACAATGCCTAAATTCACGTATCCATGTCTTAACTAATGAACTCCATCTTGAAGAGGTTGCTTCCAGGTTTAAGTCTATACATAAAATATCTTTCTAAACATATCAGTATATAACCTGTTATACAATCTAACACTATATTCCCAATTGATATAAATTACTCAGTAATCTTTACAGGAAATTTATCCTACATTCATCAGCAGCAACACAAACAAAAGCAACATAAATGCACTTAAAAGTAACATGGGATACAGCATAACAAATAGCACTATTGGAGACTCACGCCTTTCAGAGTTCGGTTGAGGATTGCTACTTTATCTTCATCAAGATGAAACAAGCAAGTTATATTTATGAAAAGAAAGGTAAATTGAAAATATTTGACCTGGCTAAATTGGTTTGCGGCAAGCAATGTCCGAGCACGGCGAAGGCTTGATTCTGTCTTCAGCTCCATGTCCACACCAGTTACAGGAGACGCCAAAACTCCAAGCTCATCACATAATTGTTGAGCTAGTTTCAGGTGCCCCCTGCAACATACTCAACATCATAGGAACGTGAAAGAAAGAAGGTATGAACCAGTAAATATCAAGATTTCAACATGTACTCAAATAGACATCAAACATTGCAGGTAATAAGTTACCTATGCAAAGCACGTTCATGAAGCAACTGAAGTTTTAGTAGCAGGATTCGCGACTTTGAAATGGATAAGAACTTTTCTTCTGCCATTTTAAGAGCAGCAAAGGCTTCTATGGAAAAAATAATACGAAATAAGGTCATCCAAAGTAAGTATGGATATGAATATGAGCTACTGTGGGATTTAGTGGGAAGAATTGTATTTTAAAGCTAAGGAACTCAAGAGGAAACATTGTGACAACAAAGCAACATAAATATGACGATATTTCTTACCATTGAGTTTAGCAGGAACAAGCAAAGAATGTTGAAGTTGAGAGTTTCTTGTGGTGTAAGTAGTCGATCAACATTTAATGGAAGAGAAACTAAAATCTGGGTTCATTTTGCTTGCCTTTTTCAAATTCTGGAAAATATAACTCTAAAATGGGTAATATAAAAAGAACTTGTTATAACTTCTATTATTATAGGAAAAGTGAGCATGTATTCAAACAAGTACCATTCTTTTCCTTCTCCTTTCTTTTCTTCTTGGTTTGTAGGCTGAAAACAGAACATTTTCTGTTTACATCATAATTACACAGGAGTAAGTTTCTCATTATACCAATGCCTCTTTATTATTAATTTATAGATCATCATCATCATCATCATCCTTGCCTTTATCCTGCACAAACGAGGTCAGCCACATGGATTTTCTGTCTCCACTCT
>JAOTQH010000053.1:5926214-5937645 GCA_025631255.1 Cornus kousa
TAAATATTTCAGATATGTCAGGAACATATGTCACTATAATCCAATTAGGAATTCGCTATGCTAGGGCATATAAATTCTTTTAATAATATGTGACAAAAACACCATTATGTAACAAAAATGTGAATGTTAAGATGGATTAATAAAGTAATGAAAGAGACAGGGGTCACAGTGTGAGATGACACACCTATAGAAAAAGTATATTTAGATAGTTTAGACAGACGTAGTGATGGTCAAATGAGGAAAACTAATTGTAATAGAAGATAAGAGTTAAATAGAATGACCAAAAAATATGATTATTAAAAATGACCAAAAAAAATTTAAAAATTAAATATAGTAGCTGAAATAAATATGTAATTGAAAATATTTAAAAGTTAATTTTACTTGGCCAACCCTATTAGCATGAAATTAAGACAAAAATAAAAATAATGATGATGTTGCTCTCTATAGGACGGGAGTCTTTTGAATGCCACATCTCATGCCTCTTTCCAATCCTTCACCTTATTTTATTTCAATTTTAACTCAATTCATTTGTCTTGGTCGTTAGAGTGAAGAAATTAAAGAACAATGCACTGCATATATGTCTATGCATCAATATGTGTTTACATCCTTTGTGTCTAAATAATATGTGTGTGTGTATATATATATATATACATATATTTTTAAAAAATAAAAAATAAATTCATACTTTTTGAATTTCATATTTTTAATAGTTTCGGTGGTGACCTTTTGGGCGGATGCAAGAGGCACCAGTATTTATCACACCGGGCGAGTTGCAGGTACACAATCCCGCATCCTTTGGGTATGAAAAGGACAAGTGGTGTATGTGTAGGTGTGTCACTCCAATTGGTATAAGGGTTTTTGGGATTAAGCCCAAGAGCAAAGTTGTGCAATGGATCATTACAAATAGTATCTATAATAAAATAAGAGGATTGCTAAAAGTTGCACTTTTGTGGATCTGCCGTCGCAGCTTCTATTAGATAATTTTAAATGATTTGATTTCCTCTCTTTTTAAAGTTGTTTCAAATCACGTGTTTGTTTTCCACTTTTTAGGGACTCTTCATTATCGGCTATTTTTCTTACTATCTTTCTCTCATTACCTTACATACTAGAATGCTTTTAAACTCTGTTTTTATTTTTATTTTTATTTTTATTCTTTTAAAGGGTTTTTGAACATGTATTGCACTTTGTTTTTTTTTTTTTTTTTTTTATCTATCTTATCTTTTGTTAATATCATGAATTTTGTGTATACTTTATGTTACTATTACACCTTTTTCTTTTTTTCATTGTGGATCAATAATATAGGCGGCTTTGAGGCCTCTCCAAACAGAGTCTAAAATCGTTTTAACCTGTAAGGTAATGAGAGAAAGATAGTGGAAAAAATAGCTGTTAATGAGGAGTCACTAAAAGGGTAGAAAAACTAACACGTTTGGCTGTAAACATCGCGGATCCACAATAGCAAGTGCGACTTCGTTTATTAGTGCTCATAAAATAATTGGTTTAGTCAACTCTTGTCTAACCTTATCTATCACTAATGCTATGTTCGGTAGAAAGGAAAGAAGAAGGGTGAAAGTAAAATAAGAAGGAATGAACAAATTTTTTTTAATTCGATAAAGATGATTTAAGGAAAGAAAAGATAATAGGAAGGATGAGTTTCCTCCTTCACAAATTTTCATCCGCTCAAATATGGGCCGAAAATAGAAGAGAAATAAGCCTTTTATATAAGTTTTAAATTACTATATTACCCTTCATAAATATTTATATTAGTTTTAAATTACTATAATACCCTTCATAAATATTATATAAGTTTTAAATTACTATTTTACTCTTCATAAATATTTATATAAGTTTTAAATTACTATATTACCCTTCATAAATATTTAATAAATCCTATAAATAAAATAAAAGATGTATTTAATGGTAAAAATAACTTAAAATTTTATCTTTTCTTTTTATGATATGATTAAATTAAATCGTCATTTTTTTTTTCATTCTCTTCCATCCAACGAAGAAAAAAAGGGAAACTCTTAATTTGTTCCCCGAAGGGTATATCAATTATCATTTTTTTTCTCCCTTCCATTCGATTTTTTTCCTTCTTACCGAACGGAGAATAAAGTATGGGGAAAAGTAAAATAAAAAATCTATCACTAAAGTGATGTGTTGATAAAATTAAGATAAATTACTCCGAGGATTTGATCAACGTCACTTAAATGATGGAATTGCTTTTGTAACACTGCAAGAACATCTTGCAGCTTTCTCAATCCTCAGATCTTATTTTTTGACTTGTTAGATTACAGCAGCAAATAGAAAACATGAATTTGCTTTTGTTTTGCCTCAACCGATCCGTGAAAACCCGTATAAAAAGAAAGAGCAGCCACTCATACAACTACAACAAACAAGGTTAACAAACATCTGCGCTGCAAGTTTTGCTTACCCCACAATGCCCTTCGTAGTTTTCAGCGTGAAAGCGACTTGTTTGTGGTTGTCACTTGTCACTCTCAGTAAGGTCAGGCCATTTCCCAGCCATCGGTCAGAGCTTCCCTCCCCTGACTTCAAAAGTTATCCACCAGCCTCTTCAGTTGATCGAATAAGTTCGGGGGAGAGGCTTTCACTAAAGAGAATGGACGTATCGAGCAAGTGCTTACCGATTCACTTACGCAACAGGTGAAAAAGAAGTGAAGCTTGGGTTGATGCGGACAGACACGGGTTTCCCCATGTCTACCTTGTTCTGAGCTCTATCTTGAAGGAGAGTATGAAGACTAGGTGGGGTGACCCACCGAGACACTTGAAACGGGTTAATAGGGTGCATTCCTAGCTGACACTTTGGGAACAGACCAGTTACTTCAAGTTCGTCGACCATGGTAGCTTCCATCCAGCTACTGCTTGCTTCCACTAAGGTAACCTTCTTGCGCGAAGCCAGGAAAGGAAAGTCAAATAACACAAATTAGGGCTTGTTTTAGCAGAGGGGAACTACTCTATAAGAATCACCCCTTCATCCACCTTCCGGCTAAGTGTGTCAACTCCTTCAGACATCTGAAACCATATGAAATTATCTTTTTACTTTTTGACTTGTCAAACACCCCATTTAAGCTATGAAATTACAAATTTAATCTCCCGATTAAATTTAGTGGACCAAACTAACATCTTTATCTCCTCTATACATATACATATAGTTTATATAAAATAATACTTATACTACCATAACATAAAAATAAAAAATTAAATTAATTTTTTTTTGAAATAGTCATAACACCACCACTATCACCACAACCAAACACCATAATAGAAATTTTTTTTTTTTAAAAAAGAGTCATGGCCAACCCATACTTATACATCCCAAATGCTACAAGAACCACCACGGCCACACCAAGACAACACCACCAACACATCCAGACGCTACTAGAACCACCACCACCACCATAATAGAAAAAAAAAAAAAATTAAAAATACCCTGATAAGCTACCTAGACACCACCATAACCACCACATCTACACCCAACCTACACCACAACAACCATTACCAAAGTAGGAAAAAAATAAAAATTAACCATGGCTAGCACAAACCTACCACAATAGGAAAAGGAGAAAAAAACATAAAAAGGGCAATCATGTCCGAGATCAGGAAAAGAGAGAGTGTCGGTGGCTAGGTACTTAAATGGACAAAAAAAAAAACAAAGAAAAAGTAAAAGATTATGGTAGAGAAAGATGCTTATTAATGAGGGTGGTGTTATCAATTAACATTGATATTTTGTAAATTTATTAAATTAAATAATTAGGGACAAATATGACCTTTGAAACAATATTACGTTATTTTTAAAAAAGTCCTTCATTTTGAGTGACATTGACCGAAATCTCAAAGGTGTCCATACAATTTACTCATAAAATTAAAAATGAAGTATTGAAAAATTTAAGACTTAGAATTTGAAGTAACTTTAAAAAAAATTAAAAAATATTTTAAAAAAATTTTAAGTTAAAAAATAAATTGATTAGCGACGTTGATATCATTTAAAATTTTACTTCATTACCAATCTCGTTCAATTGAGTTATCGAGCATCTTTTAAATACCAGTAATAATCAACGCAATTTGATTGTAATTTCATTTTAGAAGTTAATAATACTTTGGTAATTATTATTATTATTTTTTGTAATTTGTATAATTTCACTTTAAGTCCATAGTTTGGTAAATTTGGAATTGTTTTCCAAATTCCTACAAAAATAAGTAGGAAAATACAGGAGAGACCCAAGAAAGAGGAGATGGGGGAGGTGTCCGGAGACTCTGGTTCCATCAATGCAGCCGATGAAACACCGAAGCAGCAGCAGCAACAACAGGACAAGGCATGGCACACCTACATCTCAGAGGATCTGCCCCGAACTGTTATCGAATCCACCGACTCAGCGATTCGCTCTGCTCGTACTCTCCAACACAACTCGTCCGATCATCTTCGTAATCTCCAGGTACTTCATTTTCTACATTTCCAATAGTGTAATATATTCTTTTTCATTCTAAGTTTCATTTACACACAGCTTATCGTGTTCCAATGTAATTAATTTTCTCGATTTTGGGTTTCTCTTGTTTTATGGTTTATGGGCTGCTTGATTTTTGACCTAGTATGTTCTTACCATTCCTCATGTTAATCTGGGTTTTTATTTTAATGCTATGAAATGAGTTATTTTGTCAAATAATGCTATTTTCAATATAATACTGTAGTTCCTAATTTAATGATCCTCACATTGTGGGTGTTTAGTTCCCAATCTGGATAATATTGTTTAGCTGGTGACTATGACCGTCATTGGGCCAACTATGCTTTATGGAGCCAGAGAGTTGGGCTTTAAAAAAGAAACAAGAACAACACCTTCATGTAGCGGAAATGAGAATGCTAAGATGGATGGTTGAGAGGCTAGAAGAGATAGAGTCACAAATGAAAGTGTAAGAGAAAAATTAGGTGTAGCATCCATCAACGAGAAGATAAGAGGGAGTAGACTTAGATGGTTTGGGCATGTAGATGTGCCACCGGTGAGAAGAGAGTTTAATTATCACAAAAGGTTAAGAGGCGGAGATGGCGACTAAAATTAATGTGGGATGAACTTATTAGAACTGCCTTTAAAAAGTTAAACATAGTAGGTGGAATGGAAGGTAATAGAAAGGAATGGAGACAAGGAATTCATGTGGCCAATCCCATTTATATGAGAATAAGGCAATGATGAGGATGATGATGATTTATGTTATATTTTCTTGCAAATTCACTAAACACAAGCTTATCGTGTTCATATGTATTACCTGATTTCAGGTTTCTCTTCTTTTATGGTTTATGGTTTGTTTGACTTCCATCAAACTCTATTCTATCTTTTCGTAGTGTTAAATTCATGAAATGAGTTTTTGTTTAAAACAATACTATTTATTTATTTTTAATTCTTTTTTCTTCAACCAAATACTCTCTCCGCATCGATTCCCATTCCAATGCTCCTCGCACAACATAATTTATTTATTTATTTCCCGGTAAGCTCGCATCACATCATTTGCCTCTTGCAAAAGTTATTTTTTTTCCGTCACGAATGGTTAAGTGACAAACAAAAAGCCCAGTCAGACTAAAATTTCAAAGTTTGAATGTAAGTAGGTGCTTTTACAGTCTGTTTGGCCAGAGTTTTTGTATAAGAAGAACTTCAAAATTAACTACCGCAAATTTGCTTCTGAATTGCTATAACAACAGCCTCCGTTAAGAGCCCAGGAGGTGTCATATTCTTTTGTTGGCCATAAAGGGTAAACCTAGTGCATGAGGCTCCCATCATTGCAGGTCTGGGAAGGGTTAGATGCACACAGCCTTACCTCCGCATGCAGAGAGATTGTTTCCTTATTTCAAACCCGTGACCTCTAAGTCACAATGGACTAATGGAACAATCTTATCGTTGCGTCAAGGCTCGTCCTCATTCTTTTGCTGGCCATATAAGTCAGAAAACATAAAGGAAGTCAACCAAAATTAATTTGATGATTTGTTAAGAGAATACAATAAAGTGTTATGACAATGCCAATTATGTTTCACTTTTTTAGCTTGGCAATAGTCTAAAGACGTGGCTTGGCAATATGATTCTAAAACTAATAAAGAATAAAAAAGAAGGCTTGCCGTGTTCCTGCCGTGTCCGTGTCCTAATTTTTTTGGATTTGCCGTGTCGCAGTGTCCATGTTGTGTCGTATCCGTGTCCGTGCTTCTTAGATATTAAGGACTTTCAGCCAATTAGCTTAGTGGGATACATGTGCAAGCTCATTGCCAAGGTTCTTGTTCTTAGGATGAGTAATGTCTTGGATAAAATTATTTCAGAGTCCCAGAATGCTTTTGTGGGAGGACAGCAGATCTTGGATTATGTTCTTATAGCAGGGGAATGTGTAGACTCCAGGTTGAAGAGTGAGGTCCCTGGCGTTTTATGCAAACTTGACATTGAAAAAGCTTATGATCACGTCAATTTGCAGTTCCTTCTTTACTTGCTTCAGAGGATGGGGTTCGGAAGTAGGTGGGGGAAATGGATCGAAACATGTATTTCGTCCACCAAGTTCTCTGTTCTTGTTAACGGTTCTCCTGCTGGTTTCTTTGTGAGCTCTCGAGGTTTAAGACAAGGAGACCCCTTGTCGTCTCTCGAGGTTTGAGACAAGGAGACCCTTTGTCGTCTTTTCTCTTCCTTATAGTCATGGAGGGTTTGAGCAAACTAATGAGGAGAGCGGAGGATTTGGGTTTTATTAGGGGGTTCAGAGTGGGTAGAGATGTAGCTCATCAGATGGAGATCTCTCATTTGCTGTTTGCGGATGATACCTTGGTTTTTTGTGATGCAGATGTCTCCCAACTTAGGTACTTGAGGTGCATTCTTGTTTGTTTCCAGGCGGTTTCTGGGCTAAAGATCAATGTTGGAAAGAGTGTGCTTGTCCCGGTTGGGGATGTCCCGGATATTTCCTCATTAGCTATAGTTCTTGGGTGTGGAGTGGGTGCTTTTCCTCTTCCTTTTTTGGGATTGCCTTTGGGGGTTTCCTCTAGGAGGGTGGGGAGCTGGGATCCAGTAATTAATAGGTATGAGAAGAGGTTGGCAGGATGGAAGTTGGCAGGATGGAAGAAACAGTATCTATTGAAAGGGGGGAAGGTCACTCTTATTAAGAGTACTCTCTCGTCCCTTCCCACTTACTTTTTATCTTTGTTTCAAATCCCATGCTCTGTCGCTGAAAGGATTGAAAAAATTCAAAGGGACTTTCTATGGGGTGGACGGGGAGAGGAGTTCAAGTATCATTTGTTAACTAAGAGCAAGTTTGCAAGCCCTTGAAGTTAAGCGGTTTAGGCATCCAAAAGTTGGTTCCTTTTAATAGAGCTCTATTGGAAAAGTGGTTATTGAGATTCGGTAAGGAACGGCATCGCCAGTGGAGAAGGGTTGTCTCGTTTCGTTTTGGGGAGGAAAGCAGTGGTTGGTCCTCCCATCCAGTCTCTGTTGCGGGAGGCGTCGGCGTGTGGAAATTCATTCGAAAGGGTTGGGATGTCTTTTCCTCACACATTAGATTCAAGGTTCATGATGGTAGGCGTGTCCGCTTTTCGGAGGATTTATGGTGTGGAGATCAGTTATTGTCTTATTCCTTTCCTAGACTTTATAGTATTGCCGAAAATAAGCATGCTTGCGTAACTGACTGTTATCGGCTTGATAGCAGTGGGGTTACATGGGATGTGCATTTTAGGCATTCTTTTTAGGATTGGGAGATGGAAGAGGCATGTGTTTTTTTGAATTTGTTGTATCAGCAGAAGGATGGTGGTAGAGGTAGTGACGACATTTTGTGGTTCCCTTCCACCCATGTTCGATTTGGTGTTCAGTCCATGTTCTTATGTCTTTCCAATTTCGTTGGTCATGATTTCCCATGGAAGACAATTTGGCGTTCTAAGGCTCCACTTAGAGTTGCATTCTTTGTTTGGACTGCCGCCTGGGACAAGATTTTGACGTTGGATAATTTGAGAAAGAGAGGTAACACTATTGTTAATTGGTGTTGTCTATGTAAAACTGACAGTGAGTTTGTGGATCATATTCTTGTGCACTATCCTATGGCGTGTGATTGTTGGAATCTCATCTTCGCCATTTTTGGTGTTCATTGGGTAATGCCTCAGTCCTCTATAGAACTGATTAACGCGTGGAGAAGATGCCCAGTGAAAGGTCACGCTCGTGACTATTGGAGGATAGTTCCACATTGTGTTTGGTGGTGTATATGGAGAGAGAGGAATAGCAGAAATTTTGAAGGAAAGGAATCGTCTTTGGCGAATTTGAAAATTTATATTCTTCATTCTATTTTCTGTTATGTGAGAGGAAGCGCTTGCTCCTCTACTGATGACTTAGTTGATCTTTTGGACTCTATTGGTCCTTAGGTTCACTTTTCGCTTTTTGTATTAGGGACGCGTTCCCCTTTTGAGCGCTCTTCTAATCGATTTTTACTTATCAAAAAAACAAATTCACTCAAAAAAGGGTCTCAATTTTAAACTAGAGAGGCTCGGATTATCACTAATGTTGAATGCAGTTAGTGAAAGATGATTTTATGAACTTATTCAAAATTACTAATTTAACCTAGAATTTTTTGTTCTAAGAATTCAACACTCCAAACCATCAAGACTACCAATTCAATAGTAAAATTTCTCAGTACTTTATCTTCAATTTCTCAAATAGCAATGTTGCTGAGCAAAGTCAACCGTGGTGTCAATTGAGTTCATTTCACTTTATAAATGAAATTTAAAAAAAACACTCATGTCATGCTTAAATACATCAAAAACAAGCTTAAACAGACAAACATAAGCCAAGAATGTTTTTATCCCTTTCACCCTTCCTTGCAAGTACAAAGTTAGTTTCTAAAAGAATATTTCAATAGACATTTGTAGCTCAATCGTGGCTATGGAGCTAGAAATTTACTCTAGTGGGGGAGGCCTTGAACAATAATAAAATAAAATAATTTAAACAAAATAGTAAATAAGAAAATCTTAAATCTATTTGTTGATATTTCCATTCGATAAATTTAAAATTGTCAACTTTTTAATACACGTCTGATTTGAAAATTTCATTACTAGTCCTCCACTAATTTAAAGACATATAATGTTAGTTTATGGAAGTTTTCAGACCTCGAGGATAATTTTAAAAAATATATACAATTTTTTACATAGACTTTTTAAAAGGGGACACTTATTTTGGAACATCCCATAATGGAAAGAGGGACAACTATTTTGGGACGGTGTGAATGAAATTCTATTATCAATATGGCAAGCGATGAGTGTTGGCAAACACTGGAAACTGAAATCATATATATATATAACTCACAGTTGGACCATTGGAAAATTTTCACTGCATCTAATCTTACTAAGTTGACCAAGCATCCACAACTAAAGATGCATCACCCCTAAATCTAGTTTGGATATCCAGATTACTCACTGTACCAATAGGAAAGTTTGTAAAGGAATAAATCACAAGGTCCACAAATGTTCAGCCAACATAACATAAAACAAGTATTATTGACATGGCATTATCAAAGATCACCTGCCATATAGCTCCCACGCTGTGGCACGAACCAAGTATGAAGAACCCACCAGTTGCAATATAGACCCAGGGATAGATGTAGGTTGTGCACAGAAATGTGAAGCATCAGAATTGCTTCCTGATCCATTTTCTTGAGAGAAAACTAATGAACCCATTGGCTTTTCCAAATTCTTAAGCCATGCAGTACTGAAAGCACCATCAGCTGTCATTAATGAACTTTCAGCGCCGAATTCACAAATTAGATGAGAAATGAATCTCAGTTCCTACCACATTCATAGTAAGAAAAAAATGTTAACAATAAACAGTCATATGTATCAAAAATCTGTCTAGAATGCTCTCAAAGAGTAAAGGCTGAAGCTCTATAATTTGATATTTACCTTACAAACATTAGCCGGACATGTTTTAAGGTTCATGAAAGCTTTGGGACCAAATGATAGCAAGGGCCGCTGGACATGCTGCAATTGGTCATACAACAATCCCAATTCCTTTAGTAACAATATTAAGGAGGATAAAAGGAAGAAAATCTGTCACTTCACACTCACCAGCACCATATGAGGGATGAACATTACAAAAGAACTAAAAATGATCAATATTACATAAGAAATATGAAATCTCTCACAAACGAAAAAACTTTCAGTTAATTCAATACAGCCTACATGGAAATCACTCCTGCAGTGAACATTTTTTTAAGTTAACCACCAAGGGTTGTAGCCTAGTGGTAACTCCTCTACCTCCCAAAGTGGAAGGTGATGGTTCAAGTCCCCAAAGGGGCAAATGGGTGTGTGAGATTCTTTCCAAGGAAAAAATAAAGAAATTTCAAGTTAAGAACCAATCAAAAGAAGATGGAGAAAAAGAAAGATATATACTATTTTTGGTATTGAAGAAAACTTTCCCTCCAATATGACAAGTGTTTAAGGATTTAAATATTAAAGTTCCCCCCTCTCTAACAGCTTAAGCTTTTGGAGTAAATGGTTGTTAACATGGTAACAGAGCCAAAGGTCTCGAGTTCAAACCTCACCGTCACCCTGATAATTAAAACTGTAAAACTGAAACACATGTTGGACCAAAAGAAGGGTACACGTGAGGGAGTGTGTTGAAGGATTTAAATATTAAAGTTACACCCTCTCGAACAGCTTAAGCTTTTGGAGTAGATGGTTGTTAACAATAAGTAATAGGCATAAGAACATCCACACAAACAAGTAGATATCATAAAAACAGTCAAATATGATCAAAACTTTCAAATGGATATTATATCCCAAAATTTGAGCTTTAAAACAAAGTTTCAGGTTAAATTTACCATATCCATGACAAATTCAATGGCTTGAAGAATTCATATTCACATAATGATAAGTTAGACAAATGAATAGTATGATTTACTAATGCTGCTATTATAACTAATAAGCTGAATTGAGACAATATAACACAAGTCCAATCTTCACCATGAGAAATGTAAAACTGTTCACACACCACCCTAAGGACTCCAGGGAAGAAGAAGCAAAGAAGTTTACAAAGAAAAAAGTTCAAAAAGAATAAATTAATTCAAATTCTTACCATTAAATCAAATTTAGCCATGGCAAGATGATTGGATGCCACCAACCGCTTTAACTTCAAACTCTCTGCTCTTTTTAAGGACCTTTTTAATAGCACAAATAATTGTTGCTGAATGGACAGTGAAGTTCGTATACATGTTGCACTTGAATATGACGATCCAAGAATTCCCATTGTGTTTGAGATACCAACTTCAGATAACAAGTTGCAGATGGCTGCTAAAGTGTATGCAAGGCAAGTATCATCATTGTGCTGTACATTTAAAGAACAAAACATCAGGCCTACTGCATGGATGGGTGAGTGTGTTTTTTTTTTTTTTGTGGGGGGGGGGGGGGGGGGGGGGGGGGGGGGGGGTG
>JAOTQH010000053.1:5943957-5954926 GCA_025631255.1 Cornus kousa
TTATCCTCATGAAAAACAGAAATCTGAAAATTGATATATGTCGGCCAACAACGTTCAGTCCGCTCGTCGAGTGATCTATGGCGATGCTAAAAATAGAACGAATTTTTCGCAAAAGTTTCGGTGTCTGACACATCCTTATACACCGAAACATTGTCGCCAACCGGCGGGTTGACAACGTGTTGACCCAATAGTTGAGTCAACAACTCAACTTGTCTCCACAAAAACTCTATCTCGCTTTCGTGTGACTTGGGTAAGGTTTCAGACAGAACCTGCATCTTATGATTTCCTCCGCTTGGTAGTTGTCATAGAGGCATGACTGAGCAGTCGGAAAGCCGAACCAAAGCTCTGGTACCAAATTGATGCCGCCCTACCAAGAGGATACGATCAAATCGTCTTCACAACAATATTAAAATGAAATAAAAGAATAATGCTAGAGAAAGGAAAATTCCAAAGTTGCAAAGCAAACTTTATTTGCTGTAAAAATAATAATCTATTCACTAATACCTAAACCCTAGCAATTACAAGTCTTTATATAGAGTTTCTTCCTCCCCAATCCTAGCCTTATATATTAGCTAACTACTAAATATAAAATAATATCAAAATACGAAAGCTGATGAAAATCAGAAAACTACTCAAAAAAGGAAAGCTGATGAAAATCATAAAACTACTCAAAATAAGGAAAGTTTCAAAATATGGAAAGTTTCTAAAAAACACAAATTCCATTGCAGGAAATTTGAAATTCTGCCTGCATCGCTTGGACTGAGAGAGTAAATAACCTTTGAGAGAATGAGCTACTTCAATGCCAATAAAATAACAAAGAGACCAAGATCCTCATCTCAAACTGCTGCTGCAATTGAGACTTAAAGATAGCAATACCAGCTGTGTCATCACCAATCAAAGTCACGTCATCAACGTACAAAAGAAGAATAACACAGACATAAGTGGAGCGAAGAAAACGAGTAGAATCATGATTACTAGAACGAAAACCCAAAGCACAGATCACCTAGAGAACGCAAACCAAGCTCTAGGAGCTTGTTTGAGACCATACAATGCCTTTTTGAGTCTGCACACCTCACCAGGACTATGAGAAGGATTCATATAAACTACTTCATTCAAGTCCCCATTCAAAAAAGGCATTTTTGACATTGAGCTGTGACAAATCCCACTGGTGAACAAAGTAATAGCAATCAATGTGTGAATCGTTGTCATTTTGGCTATAGGAGCAAAGGTTTCCTCATGGTCAATTCCATATTCTTGCGTAAATCCTCTTGCAACTAGACATGCTTTATATCATTCAACAGAGCCATCAGACTTGGCCTTTATTTTATACACCCACCTGCATCCAACTACACATTTATCAGAGGGTAACGACACCAAGTCTCATGTGCCAGTCTTATGCAAAGCAGAGAGCTTTTCATCCATTACCTGTTGCCAAAGGGGATCTATAGGAGTTAGTCTCAGAAAGAGAATGAATAGATGAAAAAAAGAACAGAAAGTAGTAGAATAACAAAAATTAGAAAAACCCAAACAAACAGGACTCTTACAAATGCGCTGTGGATAGCGAGGATGGGAGGATCCACGTCATTAGAAACTAATTAAGAGTCAATTGAGAGAGATGGAGGAGATGTACCTGCACAAGAAATTACTTTACTCATGCGAGTGTAAGTGTGAATAATAGGAGGAACAACAGAAGAAGATGCTGGTGCATAAGAAGATGTCGTTGCAGAAGAAGATGAAACATCAGACAAAGGTACATCATCAACAGAAGACGTACAAAAAATTTCATCAGGAAAGGGATCAATATAAAGGAAATCAGACTAACTCAAAGTAGTAGAGCTTTTTTTTTGACAAGTAAAATCTCAAACACTGCCAACTAAGCTACCATACACTTGTAAAAATGAATCAATTAATGCTGCACCCATGACTTGAACCTAAAACCTTAAACACAAGTCAACTCAAAGTAGTAGAGCTTGAGGGAATAGAAAAGAAAGGAATATGCTCAAGAAACGCCACAAGATGAGACACATACAGCTTTTGAGCAACATGATCATAACATCGATACCTCTTTTGGCCTTCACCATAACCAAGAAATACACACATAGCATAAAGTACAGATAATTTAGTACGAGCTGCTTGAGGGAGAAGAACAGAACAGGTGCAACCAAAAACTTTCAAGGAAAAATAATCTGGGGGTTTACCATATAATCATTCAAAAGGAGAAAACAGGTGCAACCAAAAACTTAGAGGTAACAATAGTTGGTATTCTATTTATTATATGAACAACAGTGAGAACAGCCTCCCCACTAAGCTATTGGGAATATGAGCAGATAACAGAAGAGAACGAGCAGTCTCCATGTTATGCTGATGCTCTCGCTCAGCAGCACCATTCTGCTTATGAGTTTTTACACAGGAAGATTGCTTAATAGTGCCATCAGATTTCAACAAATCAAAGAAAGAACTATATGAAAATTGAGTTTGGATCATAGAAAAGAATTCAGAATGATGTTTCATAATATAAATCCAACAATATCAACTATAATCATCAAACAGAGACATAATATCTACTGTAGCCAAGAGTTGCGATTGATGCTATTGGTGCAACTGCAATATGGGCCGACTCAAAATGAGTCAAACTTGATGTAACATGTTGCTGCAAAGTCGAGAATGCAAATTGATTCTAATTTGAAATCGATGCAAAGGCGAACAGCAAAACCGAAACTCCAAATTTGAAAACTGAAGAAACAGAGAAGAAACCTCAACACTGCAATGAGATAGCAATTTCAACTGTAATGCAGACTGCAATGACGTCATGAACTGAGATTGTGCGATTCAAACAGAGAATGAGTAGGGCTGAAACAGAGATGAGGGAGCGAACTGCAAACTGCGATGATATTGCGCGAACTATGCAATTGAGATGCAAAGAATAGTCGAGCACAGAACTTCAAGTCTGTTGCAGATTTGATTGAAGGTCCTGCTCTGATACCACGTTAATATTGTGCAGAGAAGGGGAGAGAAAAAATCGAGTCGTGTATATTCGATTGTTACAGGAGAGTACAATACAATACATAGTATAATAATCCCTAAACTAATAAACTGAGGTACGGACAATATCACCCTCAATAATAACATAAATCCTACTCTAAGAATATCTTTTATCCAGAAGTTTCCACTGATATTGAAACATGTTTCTGTTAATACATGTTGACAAACACCATATTATTTTGTCTTGGACCTTAAATATGCCTCGAGGCTGGGCAGCACTTCATTGCCGAAATATCGAGTGGCCTGGTGTGGGAGCACTATTAAGTATATGTTATGTGCAAGGCTCTGCCTGACCTGCCCCACCTAGCTAATCACAGCCCTTTGCTGTAGTTATTATTATATCTCTTAAATTAATCTTAGTCCTGTTCCTTACCTGGAATTGAAAAAAAGAAAAAGAAAAAGTCTAGTCCTGTCGGTAGATGTCTAGTCACTCCAAATGCTTGCAGTAATTTATGGAAAAAATATATATTTTCAGGAAACATTAAGAGTGAAGGATGAAGAGCTCCAACATTTGGCAAGGGACCTTCGTGCTCGGGATTCGACAATAAAAGAGATAGCAGAGAAACTATCTGAAACTGCTGAAGCCGCTGAAGCCGCAGCATCTGCGGCTCATACCATGGATGAGCAAAGGAGAATAGCTTGTGCAGAGATTGAGCACTTAAAAAAAGATTCAGAAAAGCAGCTAGAAACATCCATGTTGAAGGTACAAATATATTCTCACCTTCTGCACTGGTCAGTGTATGATATGAACATTCTTATGCAGTCATGAGTTTTTGACATTTGTGGTTGATTTTGTTTTTAATTAGAGGTTTCATTTTAATTTGTAGCTAAGGAAGTCTGAAGAAAAGGTTATGGTTCTAGGTAAGGAAAAAGATCAACTGATCAAGCAGAGAGACTCTGCTATGCAGGAGGCACATTTATGGCGTTCTGAGCTTGCAAAAGCTAGAGATTGTGTTGTGATATTGGAAGGAGCTGTTGTTAGAGCTGAGGAGAAGGTCAGGGTTGCAGAGGCAGATGCTGAAGCTAAATTAAAGGAAGCTGCTCAGAAAGAGGCAGTTGCTGCAAAGGAGAAGCAAGACCTTCTGGCATATGTGAAAATGTTACAAGCACAACTTCAAAGGTTTATGATCTGATCCATGCCAAAATATGGATAGAGCAGTTTTTGCCTTCTTTTTTTACATTAACATATTTTGAGACAGGTATTCCTGTTTTGAATGAAAAACTGATTTTCAAGTACAGAGATGTAAATCAAGCATTTCAAGAATGAGGGGGAAAGGGAGAGTGAAATTGTTGGGGACGTCAATACTGCAGAGTTTGACCAAACTATATAAATTAGTAGAGGGTAAATGTTAGAGAATACTTGGATACCATTTGTAGTTTGCAGTCTGATATCTCCAATTAGATTTCGCAGGCTTCCATTTTGATATGATTGCAATGATATGATTTATCCCCTATATCAAATTGTGAATTATTAAGGTGAGGAATATCTAGTTACTTCATTAAGAAGCAAGGTCTAGATCCTTCTTAGTTAATTCCTCTCCATTTTGTGCAGGGAGTACTCTCACTAGTTTATAGTATATAGACGAGAGGCTCTGCAATTCTGACAGCTACTCTGCATAGACGGGAGTATTCTTGTACTCTCAAATACAAAGGGCTACTCTGGTTCTCTTGTAATACCTTCCCACGTCTTGTTCCCACCCCTTCTATTTTTTTCTCCCTGTAATTTTTGGCTTAGAAAAGAGGGATTTTCCAGATTTAAATATTGGTGTGGTAATGACATCACTAATATGAAAGTGATATTTACTTGTAAGGTTTGATATTTAAGGCTGAAGAAAGTGATAGATCAATCATTTTTCCTGTTAACAGGCAACAGGTTGATACAAAGCAAGTTTTTGAGGAGAAAGCTGAGTCTTGCTCGGATATTGGAAATGCTCTACCACTGACGAAGCATGTGGATCCGCCAGGGGAGAATGTGGACAAAGCATGTTTGAGTGTTAGGGCAATCCCGGTTTCTGGGGAGAGTGTTGTCCACTTGGCAGTGGAGCAAGCCAATATCCAGCCAATTGAAGATGGTGGATGGAGCGACATTCAGGCAACAGATGCAAGGATAGCCGATGTGAGAGAGATTGCCGCCGAGATAGAAGGGAGCAGCTTAGATATACCTGTTGTTGGCCTACCAGTTAATACCCACAATGGGCCAGGAGAAGTAAACTCTTTCCATCAGCCTTAATTTATTCACTTTTACAGCTTAAAGAGTAAACCATCTCCAAATGTAAGGATTGACACAAAGGAATGCAACTTTCTTCATTTACCTTTTAGTTCTGTATCTGGTTGTTCATTCATGATTAAGCTCTATCCGTGTGCTGATTGATGTCAATGACACTTCTTTACTGGAAGGAGTATGCAATTTATTGAAAATTTCCAGAGCTTCACAATAAACATAATATTACGATTGTTGAGTGCAAAAATTCCTTCTAAATGTGAGAAAATTGATCACTTTTGTTGAAGATAAAAAATACAGACTTTTGAATCACATTCCTATGTTTCAGAGTCATGAATGGCCCCAAGAATTTCTGGCTGGTTATAATAGTCACATGTTGATATAAACTCATAATTAGTAAACCTTGTTTTCACTTCTTAGATCCTGTAATTGTACGTGGAAGTACTCATCCCCTACCATTAAACTTCAAGTGCGCGCATTCCTCATAGGGTTGCTTTAGTGTTGGACTATGGTGTGTCATACCGAACATGGTACGTGTTTACCTGGTTTGAAGCAGTGTAGGCAGTTAATTCTTTTATTGCAAGTGGAGAGCACTCCATATAGTCCCAGGAAGATCTGTAACATTGGTTCTTAGATTCAATGGGGTGTAGCGGTTTCCTATAGAATGAGGCTGCCAGGTGGATGTGAAATTTGGTTTTAGGCGGCAAAACAAATTAACATCCTGATTTATTGATTCAGAAACACTTGCCCGGTTTCTTTTGTCCCATTAAATCGCTATTGTTCCATTGGCTAAATAAAGATAAATAAATGCTACAACAAATAACAATATATATGTTCGAGAAAAACAAGCTGCTCCTTTTCTGGAGACTGGGCAATAATCACGTAAGAAACAACAATGTGAAACACAGCTTGAATGTGTGGTACACTACCTTATCATCATAGCAAATCGTTTAAAACCTCTGTTACACTTTTGGCCACGGCGGCTGCTTCAGTAGAAGCGAGGAGTGACTGATACTACAACCATTGTTGTATTCATTGTTACATCTTTCTAAGACTCGAGCGAAGGTTCAAAGCAATACTCAAAATCAGAATTGCGATCAGAGCGGGGTGCTCTGAGTATTGCACCCCTTCCATAAACAAAAACTGACAGAAACTGTCTCAAGAAGATAGTTCTTTCCAGGGCTTATAGTCTGCATAATGCTTAAAAGGTCCCCCTTTCCATACACTGAAACTGCTGCACGACTTGGATCCCAGGTGGCTGCCGCGGAAGCACCTCTGGTGGTTTCGGTCGATGGAGTTGCATCCTTCTTGACTTTGACTGTTGCAATTTCAGTATGATTTCCATATTCAAATACTCAAGGATGCTTTTGAGTCAATTTCACTTCTAGGAGTGGTTAACTTAAAGGGTTAATTGAGGAACGCTTTAAATTCCATGGATAGATTTGGTGCAACTGCTGATTTGTAAGCCCCTGGTGAAGACCCACGGCTTCAAGTCTATTTTATTGCCAATGTGTAAACAAAAGGAATAGGACACTGAAAAACAAGTAGGTGGCATGGTGCCAATTTGAATACTTGAAGGTGTATTTTTAAGAGTTTCTACCCTACTAATAGAGCTACAGGACACCTGAATAAGGCCATGCTTCTGTTAGTACAAAAAACTTTTCCACACATTATAATTTGGGCGGCCTAACTGAAGAGTGAAATCTTTGCACAAATTACAAAAAGCATCCTCAGTTGTATAGATATTGAGAATATAACACAACTGAGTTGTGTATAAAGTCTCTTGGTTTTGCCATTAACTACCCGTGAACAGAAAACTATTAGTCAATCATGTGCATGTCACGTGCCATATTTGACACCCAAAAAATCTTAATACCCTTTTCAAAAATACCCTTAAGCATGTACTTATGGATTCCAAAAAATAAAATTTTGGGAAAGCCTGAGTGGATTAAGAGTGACCAAAAAAGTTAACGGATTGAGGAAAGAAAGCTGTAATGGCAAGGGAGATAATTTGGGCAAAAATGTCACAAGTGCATGAAGGGGAATGGGGCTTCTGAAAAAGTTGTTCCTCGCGTCACCCGGTACCCTTATTTATAAGAGTCTGGGCACGTGTTGAAACGTGCCTTAACACAACTTATCTTGGTTATGTGACACACCTAGCAAGCCCCTCCTTCAAGTCTCCATGCTACCGCATACCCCTTTTTCCTATTTGACACTTCGACAAACCATGAACGCCTGAGTTACAGGATGTTGCACACCAACATTGTGACTCCCCGATCTATGTATTAGACCGTGAGAGTGATACTTGGTGGATAGTATTGTGTCGCAAAACATGTTACTACCTTATTGAGTGTCACTAACATGCTCTATTACATAATCTCCTGCCATATTCAATACCTCCTGGGTGAAGCTCTAAGTCATGGGTTCGCTGTATTACTTGACTTCCGCAGACATTCTATATGACTGTCTTGCAAGAGTTAGAGATAATTAGATTTCCCTATCTTAGAGGCGTCTCCCTATGTCAAATGAGTAATGGTTGACTATGACTCGTGACTGTGCCAAGGGCCTTGTGCAATATGTTACCGTACCTACAACTCCCCTCTCCAATAGGATCGTCGAGTAAGAGGATAACACAAGTACACTTCCCCTTGCACAGTGTCTTTCACTGAGATTCCCCACTTAATCCTTCTCGGAAAGCCAAGTAATGTTTTTGCAAGTAACTTATATTCTTGTGTATGCCAAGTATAGGTTCCTCTACAACTATATATAAGCATATATATATTTCTCTCTTCAATTGTCTTCCTCCTCCCGATCTATCTCAATCTAACTCAGCTCTGTCTCTTTTTGAACACAAAATGGGTGGGTTTGAAAAATGTAGCTGCAACAGTAACTATCAGTATTTGCTTTGTATCAACCAGCAGATGCGCAAACACCTACAAGTAGGGATCAAATAGTACCAGATTAAACTTCCCAAGAACTGAAAAAGAACAAATTGAGCACAAGCAAAAACTAATGAAACAAATAAACCCACTCACAACGACACTCCATAGGACAAGAACCGTTTTTTTTTTTTGTTTTTTTTGTCAGCACCTTCATATATGTGCAAACAAAATAAAGTTTGACCGGAAATAGCAATATATACAAAGCCAGCCGGGGTTTTTTAATCCTGAATCTAGCACATTTCCTGGTAGCATGAAAGACAATTCAAACTCTCTTTCGGAAGTTTAGCCAGAAGCTTTTAGAGGTCAGAATTTATATCCTCCCAAAGAGTAATGCCATTAAGAGAGTTCTACCATGACAAAATGGCAAGTGTCACCAGCTCTTCATAAACCACTATTAATAATTTAATACGTCTTTCAATTCGTAGTTAAATATAGAGAGCTCATGACCCTTGTCAATTTGTCATGAGAGGGTCCTATTAATAGCATTACTCAACCTCCAAATCCCAAAAACCACTTCTCACCACAATCTGCCCAATGAATGCCCAAATCTTCCCCCATCGCTAACACCTTCCAATTTCGCCGCCTCTGTCATTGCACTGCCCCTCACCCGAAGGCCAATCAAAGCATCGAAAAGCAAGACAAGGGCACACCTCTCATGCCCCTCACAAAACAAGTACTTCACCGCAACGCTCGAACCCCATTTCAATTCCACAATCACAATCACACACGCCAATGCCCAATTCGCTCGTAGATAAACCAACACTATGAAATCTGCTTTCTATTGTTTTATGTAAAAGATTCGTTTGTAGAAGGTAAGAGACATAGCACGGAAAAAGTTTAAAAAGTTCCAAAACTACTCATTTACGTTTAAAATTTCGTTTTGATTGGAAAAAGTTTTCAAAAATTAATGATATCTCAAAACAAAAACATTTTCCACATTGACTTTTCAAATGCGACATGGATTTGAGATATCCAAAAATGAAAAAATAAAATAAAATAAAATGCGACAAGAATTTTGGAACCGGGGGAGTACAAGTAGTACAAGTAGTCAATCTATCTTTCGATAGTTGAAACTTGGAACCAACAAAAAGTTAATAGATGGGTGTAAAATAAGTTTCCATTCTAACACAAGCACAAGACAAGTTCCTCCACTCCCCTAATAAAGAATTCAAATATTCTATTCAATACCAATTTCGATGGGTGAAATTACAATCAAATGACCAAACTGCAGCCATGTAGCCCAAGGGTAACAAACCCGAATTCAATTCCATTTCTGTGAAGTGACGACTAATACATGTCGTACGGGCAAATGAATAGCAAATAACCATATTAAGTAGTTTCTTGTTTTAGCAATTTCACCAGAAGAATTGAATTTGCAAAACTGTCATGCACATCCATAAATATATGACCTATGATATTAGTCAATCGGTAGAATAGAGTCCACATCATTGTACCCTCCCCAAAAACAAGACAATGTGAGACTTGTATGACATTCAAGCTCCACAAATAAATTAAAACATAAAATATTCCTTCATAAGCAATCTACTCATGCATGAAAACAAAGCTGAAACTTATTAGAGGAAAAGGTAAAGGTTAAAAAACATGAGGCCACAGTTTTGCCTATGTACATTGCAAGCATCCCCCCTCATGCTTCACACAAAGCTACACAGAGAAGCAGAACTTCCATCTTCAGCTAGATAGTTCTAGGAATTCTTGCAAACCAATCATAATAGTTCATGACACAAACTTCAAATCTAAATTCCAAGAATAAATCCATAAAAGCAACACATCTAAACCAAGTTACAACACAGTGGACAATGATAATGTATGGCATTCATCATAATGAAACCACCTTGCAGTCCTCACTGAAATGTGTCGCAGATTGCAACCGAGATTGAGCAGTATCACTTTCCTCTTTTTCATCAAAATCAATAGGTGGCTCCCCGTTGATAAACTTCCTATTAATCAAATGAAAATTATTCATAATTTTAGAAATCAAAATCTTATAGTCAAAACAAACCAAAGTAAGCAAAAAGAAAATGGGCTGGGGGGGAGAGGTGGTTGGTGAAACAACCATTTAAGTTTTCTTATTCAGCTTGCATCTGTTCAACAGCCAAAGGTCTAAACTTAATGCTACTTGTTTGAAAAAAAATTTGCCTTTAAATCATTTTGTTGGAGAATACATGCTTTCTCCATCTATTATTCATTGACTCACTATGTATGATGTCATAACTTAGATATCCACCTAGTTGGATAGAGTCTCAGTGATATTCTTCTACATTCTTTTAACTAAAACCCAACAACATTAAACATCCAACTACGGGTCCCTATAGATTGCAGTTTCATTTGTTATAATATTAAGGGTTCGTTTGGTTAGCATGAAATAGATAGAAAGGAAAAGAAATAGAAAATTTTTAAATTTGTTAAGGGTTTGGTTAGCGTGAAAGAGAAAATTTTTAGGAAGAAATTTTCTCGCAACCGCATAATTTTCCTCAAAACGTTTCTCGCAAAAAACACAGGGAAATTTTACTTTCCCGTAAAAATGACGCATTCATATCTTAGTTTCCTATTATGCCCATGTCACTTTCTCAACAAACTTCATTAATTGGTCAGTTCCCTTCTATTGTAAATTGTTTATATAATAATGTAATACTATTTTGATTGTCTATAGTTTTATACGTGCATATAAAATTAAAATTTTATTATATTTTTTTCTTTCCATAATTAATAATGATTTAGAGTGATATATATATATATATATATA
>JAOTQH010000053.1:5955026-5966058 GCA_025631255.1 Cornus kousa
GGTCTTTGCTTGCTAGCATGGGGAGGACGGTAGTGGGTGGTTATCTAAGGAAGTGATATTTCCAACAGGTATGGGCACTTGAAAGCTCATTCGGAAGGGGTGAGATTAGGTTTCCAAACCTATCTGGTTCAAAGTTCAAAGTTCAAAGTGGGAATCTCATCAAGTTTTGGGAGGATCTTTAGTGTGGACCTTGTTTTTGGCTTGTAGGTTCCCTCACTTGTTCAGGATTTCTTCAAGCAGACATGCTCTGATTGCCAATTGTTAGTGTCTTGATAGCGGGAAGTTGACTTAGGATATGTAGTTTCATAAAGAGTTTCATGATTAGGAGCTTTACAACCAGTTGGGGAAAGGGGAAGGAAGGTGTCAGCGGCTCACGCCCCGAATTTTAGGACATGATAAATGAGATTAAAGTAAAATAAAATAAAAGTAATTTTATTTTTATTTTTTTTGATAAGTAAAATAAAATAAAAGTAACATAAAAACTAAGATGAAATAAATAATCTTATATATCGTTAAAGATAACCTTCCTCAACAATGTTTTAACTCTTCAAAATTAGAGACAAACATCTGACAAGATCATTATACTTATCATATAATCATAAACTCTCTTAGATTATAATTTTAAAATTTCAAGACATATCCTCTAAGACTCCTTGTGCGATATAAACTTGTCTCAACCTTCACAGTGCTCTGAAAATAGCTCAAACCATTTTGAAGCCCCTAAACCTTGATTCTGCACCAGAAAACAACACCATATAACCTTCTTGATGATCAACACATTTGTATGCACTCAATAATTAATTCTGAGGTGAAATAAAGCTTAAATAATAAATCTAACACTCATAAACCCTTGTTCATCCTTTGCTCTCGAGACACACACAATGCACCACACAAGAGGCTCACAATTTTCACTCACAAGGCTTAGCTACTGCTGCTATAACAGGATATATATATATATATATATAGTACCTTACACTGAGATGATGCAACCTTAAATAGAAATACATTTAGCACATTCTCCCTATGTGAAAGGACCACAATGTCCTTGTTACACCTCAGTGTTTTGTCCGCTAGTGCACATGCAATTCATAGCTTAAATATATATACATATAGCTGAATCAATACAATTGGTGCATAAGAAATGTGAATTGTCCAACAAATTTCTCTTGCACGCATATGTCATGTGCATTGCATAGATGAAAATACCAAAATGCCCCTTTAAAGGACACTTGTCAATATGCAGCAGAAATGACTGATGCAGCCTGTGTATTCCCTAACACACTCTGTTTCTGAGCTCTGTGATGCAATGTAGCATTCAAGGCAAATACAAAATGATCATATACACGTGTGAAAAGACTAAATTGCACTTGAATGTGACCAAGTTTATATATGTTGCACCAGAAATAATCTTGTCTTGGCTTGGGAATTGAACTTGTGCTACAGTGTACCTTCCTTAATCAATTTAAATTGAGCTCTCATATTTAAAATGACCATATTGCTTATGTGCATCACTAAAATGGCCTGAAGACATCAGAATTAATAGTGTATCAAAGTAATGGACCTGTGAATACCTTTTTGACATTTAAAAGGACAAACGCTAGATATAAGCTAGGACCAATAAAATATATAGAAAGATTGAAGTATTACTTCATCCGGGATGTGTGTGTGCGTATATATATAGTAGGAAAAGTTTATATATATATATGAGTGTGACGTACAACGATCAAATAAATCTAGATTACGTAATATACTTAACTAATTTTATTTATTTATTATTTTCTTCATCTAGTTACGAGAACATAGGATGATTGGTGCAATATAATGATTTGAGCATATATTCAATTGAATCTATATATAAATGTGTGACTCATCTCTATCTAGTTTTTCCCAATACTAATAATTTTAATTTCTTTAGTTTCAAATTAAGGTATCGTGACTCACGATTCGTGAGAGGATCTGTTGATCTTCAGAATTGATATAAATATATAAATATATATATATATATATATGAGTGTTATTTATTCGTTTGTATTTATATTCTTACCTATAATTGTGATTTATCTATGTAGTGTACTGTTCGCTATTGGGTTTTCTAATGCAAGAATTTCCTATTGGAAAATATAAAAGTGGTAATGATTAGTAGGAAAAATAGTAATTGAACTATAGAAATATAATATCTATAACCTCACTTTAGGTGTATTTGATTAAGCTAACTGCTTACTTGCTGTGGGATGAGAATTTTAGTTGTTAGAGTACTTTCTCGTGCTTAATTGCATTTTGATGACTGGATGAAAATATGAAGGAGTGAAAGTGTTTCGGTTAAAAGAAATTATTTCGAAAATATGTGGGAGTAGTCCGCCGGAGAATGACTGAGAATCCGCTGGTGAGTGCACTGAGGAACCGAGAAACCACTGGTGTGTGCATTGAGGATTGATTTATTTACTTCGAGTATTGATTTTTAATGTTGCTATTCGGATTTTGATTGTGTTGGGTATTTATATTATTGTTCCATTAATAAATTTGTATTTGGTACTTTATTTATGTTTATAACAAATGCTCTGAAAATTATAAAGATGTATATCCAATGTTCTATCTTACTGTACATATAGATCTATAATATTTTTCTTATTGGGCAGTTGTGCTTACCCATTAATTTTTAGGTCCGAAAGAATGAAGATTTCCTGTTCCGCCGTTTCTCACCATCAAGAACTCACACCATTTCCTTAGGCCTGAAGTTCGTCGTTGTTACGAACACCAAGAGAGAGTTTGAAAAGTGTGAGAGACTGTCTTCCGGAGGCGATATTATAAAAAACGATCCGATTTGGTCCTCGCTCTGATGAACTTTGTAGATGGCTCTCATACAATGACTTCTCTAAATGAGACAATCGAGTAACTCAGCTGCCAATATCCTACAAATTGGTAGGCTAGTAAACGATGAGTGTTCACTCTACCTACACGAGAGCCTAGTTAAAGCACCAAACACTGCACCTAGGGAGTAGGGGCAAGCAGTATACCTAGGGTTGGCAATTAGAAGAGAGGAAAGAGTACATGAGCTCCCGGACACAGGAGCAACCCAACCATTTGGGCAACGCCGCACTTGCATGCGGTATAACATTAACTGTTCTGTTCTAGTGAGAATGGGCTTTTAACACTCTTCTCACATAATAAGGAGCAATAATGGGCGCACAAATGAGTTCAAGTTCCAAGTATTCCCTCCAGAAGAGGGTGTGTGTGAGTGTGTGTGTGTGTGTATATATATATATATAAACACATGTTAAATAATATATGTAACATTTAAAAACATAAATTTCTAACCAAAACAGACATTTGATAATTCCGATGCTTGAATGCATTACCAGCAACCACTCCTCGGAACCATCAAGGAGCTACTTTTCTGCGATTCTGCAACTCCGAAATTTTAGATGCAGCAGCAGCCAGGCATTTGATCATTTGGACTCTTTCAATATTCATTACCCAGCACCCACTCCATGGAAGCATCAAGGCGTTACTTTTGGGCAACACTAAAATTTTAGATGCAGCAGCAACCAGTGGACATTCCCGTCTAAACTCAATTCCCAGCTTAATCCCAACTGCCTGGTTTGGGGTCCATTTTCGAACCTTGTTTAATTATCAAGACCTGTTACCACGCTGGCGCTTAAAAGAATCTGCTCTTGAAATTTGTCCATACGTTCCATGACCAAACCCAGCAGCACTAGTAGAACCTTGCGATGCAGATCTTTGGTCTGCATTCATGAATACTGGAGCAGAAGGCACAACATGATGGCTCGTTGGGGGATTCCAGTGTGTTTTACCCTTATTTTCAGGCAGCCTACCTTTGTGGTGATTTGAAGGAAAGTTCTGGGAGTTGTCATTCCGCATGACCGATCTCATAAAACCATTTGGATTCTGACCCATTTTCTTTCTCCCTGATTCTGACTGGTCAATTTCAGTTGCATTCACCATTGAAGTCAATGCGTCCACAGATTTCAATGACAATGAGACTCCCGACATCCCATCATATGACAAAACACAGGATATTGCATATACAGAAGCCTCAAGAAGTTGAGGAAGAACTTTTTTTGGATGAGTTACCTACAAACCAACAAGGTAAGAATTAGACTCGGGAAATATAAAGTTTTAAGATACGCAGAGATTGCTGCATCAACTTCATGCATATTTTAGTAACCCTCCAAAAGTAAAACAATACAAGATCTTACTTTGAACAAAATTGCTGCAGAAAGTCTCTCTCTCAAACAGTAAATCTGAGCAACATCAAGTGCTGTTGACTCGAAGTAAAGCCACCTGTCGACAACCACCTTAACAGTATTTTCAGGAGACGACATGATTTTTTCTCCATGTCGTACAGCAGTCTTATCATGCATCTCTGTTTTATCTTCATCACTATCGTCGTCATCATCTTCTTCAAAGTCGCTTTCATCATCATCTTCACCGCCATCATCATTATCGTTAGCAGGAGCAACAACAATCTCTGTTGCTAACAGTAATAACGGGAGAGGTCCAACAACAGTAGATTTTCTAATGTGCAAACCCCCATCTCCACGGGTTATCTCATCGTATATGATTAAAGGCTGATCAATAGATGACTTGGATGATAACTTAAAGTTTGTGGATTGAGGGTGCAACCGGACCTTATCACCACTAGCAGTTTCCACAACAGATCGCTTTCCGCCTTTGTGAGGTGGAAGTAATCTCCCCACCATCGGATACAAACCAGCCACAAGGACTGCATGGAGTATACCAGGATCCCGTGCATTTAGGCTAAAACCAGATGCATCTTCCTGAATAAAACCATTCCGGATTAATTCAGATTTTAGTTGCTTGCGCATTCTGGATAGCATATTCATGGCACTTGAAGACACGAAGTATTGAGAACAAAAAAGTGCTTCTTGACCCCTCTCCTTCGCATTCTGCCAGCACTCAAATGCAGCTATTACCGCTAGTTGATCACCATGCCCACCATAGAGTGAAGCCAGCTCAGATTTAGCAGCCGCAGCTCTCTTCTTTTCATTAGGCAACATGGGAAGAGTAAATAGATCTCTGTAATCAGACGCACAAGCCAAAGTCAAAGCTGGTTCGAGGCAATTCAATAATATGGCAAAGAAAAGCATCTTGCTTGTTAGGGGATGCACTGGTAGAGAACCCAGCTTCTCCCCGAGTTCTGTAAGTTTTTCATCAAGTGACAGGGCCCCAATATCTTGAAGAACAATTATCGCATTACGTATGGTTTCAAAAACCGGCGGGTCTAATGTTTTCCGTAAGAAATCTCCTATTTTGCAATTTGGATCAAGTAGCTTCACCTGTTAGTGAGTAAAAAAGAAATTCAGCATTATAGAATACATCACAAATATGTCCAGAAATTGCAAGTAATGCAACAATTATTAACAGACTTCCAAAGAATCATAAAACGCATTATTTTACTTCCACGACAACAAAAATCAGCAATTAAAAAGGGAGAAGGTATTTGTTCAAACTAGTGATCCTCCAAACATGGTAAACAAAAAAGAATATGTAATTGTCCCAACATTCACTAGATTTTCTGTATCTTATATTTTTGGATTCTCCAAACATAACAAGGAGATCAACAGGTACCTGCAAACAAAGTTCCTCAATTGGCATCCTCTTGATTTCAGGAACTTGGAAATCTGGCAATGAAGCTGCTCGAAGTTTTGAATAAAGATGATAACAGATTCCTGGCTGGCAGCGTCCAGCACGTCCTTCTCGTTGCTTTGCACTTGCTTTTGAAACCCAAGAAGAATGAAGAGTTGAAACATTGTTGTAAGGGTCATAATTTTTTTCTTTCATCCTTCCACTGTCGATAACATAAACAACATCATCAATGGTGACAGCAGTCTCAGCAATGTTAGTTGAAAGAATTATTTTGCGACAACCCAGAGGGGGCCGTTTAAAAACCTTCTTTTGCTCCACAGATGGGACCATAGAATGGAGAGATATAATTACAAACTTAGAAGAATCTTTGAAGAACTGGCTAGAAATTAATATCTCTCGTGTTCTATTTATATCATCCCACCCAGGAAGGAAAACAAGGATAGCTCCATCTTTCGAGTCGATACATATTTTCCTTATTAATTGCCCAATAAGGACAACATCAATAAGTTCAGGATTGACAGTCGATAGATATTTCTCAAGTATTTGTTGTTCTTCCTCAGAGTTGGAAAGGGATTTTTCCATGTGATTTTTTATAATTTCAGCAGCTTCTCCCTCACCCTCTCTTTCAGCCCAACCCACTGCAGTTGTTCCATCATTGGCTCGTATACAGCAGTCAGCACCAAAAGAGAGAAGCATGCAAACATCACCCACTCTACCTTTTCCAGCTAATACCATTAATGGTGTTACTCCAGTCAAAGAATGCTGGTAATTAAAAAAAATTGGAGCTTCTTCAGAAGAAACTAAATCTAGGAGGGGATCAAACTCATCATTTGACCAAGCCAAATTAATAGCTTCATCAAGGGCAACTCTGTATTCTTCTGTTAACTTGGACTCCTCAATTGTAACACTCTCTGAAGCACAATCAAGGTGATTATTTTCCATTGATTTCAATAAAGAAAGTACATCCTCCAAATAAAACGTTTTCACCTGAATCAAGAATGCTACAAAAATCAAAAACAGAAATCAACAATAAATAAATAAATATGCAACATACAACAGGGAAAAAAATTTACAGGATAAGTGAACCCAGGGACTCGGATAATTGGGCAACCACCAAAGTAGTGTGAAAACCGTTCAGCATCAAGAGTAGCACTCATCAGTACCTATTGCATTAAAACTGGCGATGAAGTCCATTGAAGACTACTACTTGAAGAAAGAAATTACTGAAATAGTAAATATTAGAATATATATATATATATATATATATATGTTACACATATACAGATTGATACTAACCAGATGTAGATGAGGATATGAAGGAAGCATGTCTCTGCAGATAATAAGAAACTAATATAAGTAGATTTCGTAACTAACATGGAAGAACAAAAACTACTAAATTTGCTTGTGAGTACTGTTTCTTTCAGTGGAAGAGTGAAACAAAGAATTCTAAAAATATTCTTAATGACTATATAAAGGATGAAATTCACTAACTAATAATAGTGTTTAAGATATAAGGTAGTCAGCATAAACCATCACATGTTTGGCATTCCCCGCATCAACATAGAATCTGTATAACCAAGTCATTCATGTCCAAAGCAATTATACATACCCATATCCATTTAAGTTTAGCAAGAAAATTTGAGACTTTAAAGCAAGCAAAGCAAACCTGAGAATTGCTAGCATGAAATCAGAATAGCGATCCCGTTCATGAATTTCATCCTACAAAGCAAAACAAGATCACAGCCAATGCCAGCCATTAAAACCAAAACAGATACGCATACATGGTAAGCTTTCGTTACATATATGTGACAAATGATATAAACATATAAATAAATTGATATAAATGGAATTTTACATAAACATTTCAGAGTAACATAAAAACAAAACAGAAATTTCTTCTGAGAAATTATTTTAGGTGAGAATTCACATCACAATCTCCAGCTAACCCGAGAACAGTTTAAGATACCGAGTCAATTGGAACTAACAAAAAAAGTTGCATTTACTCCTCTCTAAGTCTCTCTCTTCATCTACTTCTCTCTGTGAACAAATATTTTTTTTCAATCTCTGTTTGAGGGCTCAGGGCTCTGTTTTTTATTTCTTTCTTTCTTTCTTTTCTTCATCTACTTGTTCTTATCTCTGTTTTTTTTTTTTTTTTTTTTTTTTTTTCAATCTTTTTTTGATGTCCCCGTGACTTTTTCTTCCTCTGATCTCTATCTCTCTGTTTTTTTTTCTCCCTTCTTCTTTGAAGGTTGTCTTATGGTTAACATTCCTTCTGAGTTCTTCCGTCTCTTTTTTGTTGTTGTTGTTGTGTTCTTTTCTTCTTTTGAATGCAGTTTGCTGAATTTTGCTGCATGCTGTTTGCTGGATTTTGCTAGATTATTTAAATTTTGAATGCATCTTTCTGATGATGTTGGTTGAATAGCCTTAATGTTGTTTGCTGAATTTAACTTGGTCCATTGACTCCATTCTATTTCTCATTGTAAATAGATAGGAAAAAATGTCAAAGGATCCAGGTTGGAATTACTGTCACCTGCAAAACCCACAAGATAGGAATGCAACAACATGTAATTTTTGTGAAAAAGTTATGAAAGGAGGTATTTATAGGGCTAAGCAACACATTGTAGGGGGATATAGAAACGTACAAGCATGTAAAAAGTGCCCTGAACATGTGAAAGAAGAGATTAGAGAATACATGAGCAAGAAGAAAGAAGAAAAGGAACACACAAATTTGTTGCCTGATTTTGATGACATGGATGATCAAGATGAGGATGATGTTGCAATTATTGATGTTAAGGGTAAAAGAGTGGCAAGTGGAACTGGAAGCAATAATATTCAATCAAAAAAGCAAAAGCAGAAAGGTCCTATTGATTTGTACTTCACCCCTCCTCCGGAAGTGGCTGTGCAAAATAGAAAAAATGACAAGGGTAAGCAAACAACAATTGACAGTGCTTGCAAGAAAGAACTTAGAAACCGAGCATGCCAACGGTTTGCAAGATGGATGTATGATGCCGGGATATCATTCAATGCCCTTAATTATGATAGTTTTGCTCCAGTTGTTGAAGCTATTGGCCAACATGGTCCAGGAATGAAACCTCCGTCTTATCATGAGGTGAGAGTTCCCCTCCTCAAGAAAGAACTGGAGCATACAGACAATTTAATGCGGGATCATAAAGAGGAATGGGCAAAATATGGATGCACAATTATGGCAGATGGATGGGAGGATAAAAGACAGAGGTGTTTGATTAATTTTCTGGTGAATTGTCCTAAAGGGACAATGTTCATTCAATCTGTCGATGCTTCCTCTTATTCAAAGACCGGTGAAAAAATGTTCGACTTGCTTAACAAGTTCGTGCAGCAAATTGGAGCAACAAATGTGGTTCAAGTAGTCACTGATAGTGCATCTTCTAATGTTGTGGCAGGTATAGATGTCAATATGTACTTGATGTGAAAATTTTAGGTTTATTGCTTCTAGCCTTCTATTAATCCAAATTTTCTTTCTTTATAATAGGGAGAATGTTGGAGGGAAGGCACCCACATTTGTATTGGTCACCTTGTGCTGCACATTGTGTGGACCTGATGCTGGAGGACATTGCTAAGATCCCAAATATAATGATGACCATAAAGAGAGCTATAATGTTAAATGGTTATATTTATAACCGTTCGGGTTTGTTAAACATGATGAGGCGTTATACTGGACATAAAGAGTTGCTTAGACCTGCAACGACTCGATTTGCCACTTCATTTATCACGTTATCAAGCATCCATCGTCAAAAGGATTGCTTGAGGAAGATGTTCACTTCACAAGAATGGACCTCCAGTAAGTAGGCGAAAGTGATACAAGGGAAAAATGTAGCACATATTGTGTTGATGCCAACATTATGGACAAACATTGTGTACTCTCTCAAAGTAGCAAGTCCTCTTGTTCGTGTACTTAAGTTGGTTGATGGTGAGAGAAAGCCTCCAATGGGATATATTTACAAGGCTATGGATAGGGCTAAAGAAGCCATAGCCAAAGCTTTTGGTGAGAATGAGAAGAAGTATAAGAACATCTTTAAGATCATTGATGCTAGGTGGAATATCCAACTCCATCGCCCTTTGCATGCAGCTAGGTATTTCTTGAACCCAGAATATTTGTATAGCAATCCAAATATTGAGCAAGATGAAGAGGTGATGCGTGGTTTATATCAATGCATAGAAAGATTGGTCCCAACCATTGAAGTGCAAGATAAAATTTCTTTAGAGTTGAGTAGATATATGAAAGCTGATGGTCTATTTGGTTCATCAATTGCTATTAGAAAAAGAAAGTCAAGAGCACCAGGTAAACAACACAATTAATCATTTTTTAGTACATTTGAATTTTAAATATTAACTTTGTTAATTTTTTACTAATAATATGTAAATAACAACCGATTGATGGTCCGCATATAGTTCTGAAACTCCTAATTTGCAAAAGTTTGCTATTAAAGTGCTTAGCCTCACACGTAGCACATCTGGGTGTGAACGAAATTGGAGTGTATTTGAACATGTAAGTTTGTAGTATTAGTAAATAGTAATTCAATGATAAAAAATTAGATTATAAAAAGTTGTACTTATTAATTATTTGAATTAATGTAGCTTCATAGCAAGAAGAGGAACCGGCTAACTTAATGTCGATTGAATGAATGATTTGGTTTGCATCTCTAATTGTTTGCCTCTCAATCATCGTGAATGGAGCTCCAACGGGCTTCTCTCGTAGCTTGAGGGGCTTGAGGCAGGGAGATCCTCTCTCTCCCTTGCTCTTTCTCCTCATGATGGAGGCCTTTAGCAGGATGATGAAAAGGGGGATGGATCTAGGTCTTTTGCATGGTTTTTGGGTTGGGGGGGAAAGGCATTACCAATCAGCTGGAGATTTCCCACTTGATGTTTGCCGATGACAGTTCAATATTTAGTTATGTGGATGTTTCCCGGGTGAGGTTTTTGAGATGTGTTCTGATATGGTTTCAATTTGTTTCTGGATTGAAGGTGAATATGGGGAAAAGTGTTTTGGTGCCGCATGGGGAGGTTCCTGATATTGCCACCCTTGCCGACATTTTGGGCTATTGCATTAGTTCTTTTCCCATTACTTACTAGGGGTTGCCTCTCGGGGCACCACCAAGGAGAGTGGAAAATTGGGATCCCGTGATGGAGAGGTTCGAGAGGAGATTGGTAGGTTTGAAGAAAGAGTATCTTTCGAAGGGTGGCAGGGTCACTTTGATGAAGAGCACTTTGTAGTGCCTCCTTACTTACTTCCTCACCCTTTTTCAAATTTGCTCTTCTGTGGTTGACAGGATTGAAAGGTTGCAGCTGAACTTTCTTGGGGGAGGGAAAAGGGAGGAGTTCAAGTATCATTTGGTCAATTAGGGGCAGGTATGTAGACGTCTTACAA
>JAOTQH010000053.1:5996192-6006574 GCA_025631255.1 Cornus kousa
GTGGTAGTGCATCTAACATTGACGATGATCAATTGAAAAAGGATATACCCAGTGTTATTAAAGGCCCAAGACGCTAGAGGTCTTTTGGAGCCTAGGCGGGCACCTGAGTGAAGTGAGGCGCACAATTGAAAATTTTAACTACCATAATAACATTCATATCTCATAAGTCATATCAATATTCTAAAAAATTAATATCAAGTATAAAAAAGTAAATCCATCAACTATACAAGCATCCAATAACCATAAAACAGAGCAAACATTTGTTTTCTTGAAAGGCAAAGCAAAATGTGTTTTTTTGAATGGAAAAACAAAGCATAAAAAGAAATAAATCTGTTAACAAAAAAAAAAAAAAAAGAGAGAGAGAAGAGAACTAGACAAAGAGAAAGATGTAAACAAAGATAAGAAGAGAGGAGAGATCTAGAGTAGGAGAGAAAAAAAGAAAGAAAGAAAGAACTGTTGTGGCTTCGTCGTTTATCTTTGCAACTAGGGCTTCGTCTTCGTCTTACAATCTCATTCTATGTTCGGTTAACACTTTGACTCTTGGGCTTTCTTATTTTTTAATTCTTTTGAACAAAAGTAACTTCTATCGTATGCTTGGGCTTTCTTTTTTGTTTATTAAGTTGCCGAAAGTACCTTTTTTGGCTTAAGAAATAGAACGATTGTATTTTTTTAAACAAATATCAGTGAGGCGTGTCTCACAAATAGGACGAGGCGCAATCGAGGCGCTAAACCTGAGCCCTGAGCCTAGGCGCGCCTTTAACAACACTGGATATACCTAGTGATCTTGATTTGCAACCTCCTGCCCTACCTCAAGTTGTTGAACCCAATCAACTTCACTCCACTTCTATTGAAAGAGATCTTGGGTTACGCATTCAAATACATGAATACCTGGTAAATCAAATGGATGAGGTTAGACGAGCTTTTTTTGGCTTAAAAAATTTTGTTATTAAATTTATGTTTAATATTAGCCCACCCCATTGAGAAATCCTGGATCCACCCTTGTCCACCACTGAGCAAATTTATCAGTTGATTGCTTTGCTTTAGGTAAAATTTATATTTACTAGCTATATGGATTATCTAGTTGGAAAAAGAAAGAAAGAAAAAGAAAAGGGTTATAGGAAAAGAAATTACTTGCAATCAAACAAACTCGAATGGGAAGGTTGATGTAATTTTAGATTTTAGATTTTTCTCTCTCAGCCATGTTTGTGTGCTTCTAACCTTTTTCATATATTAAGGTCTCTATCGCTGAAAAGATCTGTATTTTCTCGTCTTACAAACTGAACTCTACCATGAAGTTCCGTACCCCAATTCTGCTTGGTTTCCGAGAAAATGGAAATTAAAATGCTGTGCCTTAGGGTTCTTATTTCTATTGGGATTTTGAGAGAATAAAAGAACCAAGCCGCATATTTATAAATAAAAAAAAACAATCCTACTAGACTGTTCTTTTAATGTGGCAGCTTCTTACCTGCAGTGATTGTGGCCCCAGATTTTTGCTTTCTTGTTCTACAGATTTTGGCCCTGACCTCCATTGGTCAAAGCTCAAATTTTGTTTTATTTATTTATTATTATTTTTTTTTGAATTGTATTAGAGTAAAATTCATGGAGAGAGATATTGACAAAAATATATTTTTTATCAGATAGGCACAAATGCACGTCATAAGAGCAGCATTACTGAAAAGCTATTCTTCAAGTGTATAAGCATGGCACGTACTGTTTCCAAACAGTAGAATGTACCTGCAACAAGAAAACTGTTTTGATTAGCGCATCCCAGAACAATCTACTTTTCCTACCACCAGCACTTTTTTTATAGTTCTACAGCAAAAGGTCGTTCATTAGAAGCTATAACAATGCCAAACAGTAACTGAGTTAATTAGTTGTATAATTGCCTAATGACATCTTGGATTCCAAATGATGATTTATCTAAGAATCAAAGTTCTCTTTTCCTAGGATCACTGGTTGATTGACTTTCTAATTATTGGTTGCATTTAACGGTTCTGTATGACATTTTGTAATGAACTGAATTGGATTTCTTCAACTGTTTTTAAAAGATTTATGGCTTTTATTGCAGTTTGGTGGTTGACTCTTTTATAGCCTGTGATCTGTATATGGTGATGTAGGCTTTCAAGGTCTTTTTATAAGATTTGCTTGCTTGCTTTTGTTCTAAGTTAGATTTTCCTCCCAACTTAACAGTTACCATGGGTTTCAAGATTTATCTGATCGGATATTTAATCAGCTTAATATTCTTTTTAATCCATTTTGTTAACCAAGTATGGTATTTGTTTTAATTTTATGGCCTACCTTGCCTTCACTGCATATATTTTGTGGACTCCCTTTAGTGGTTCAAAGTCTTGTTGTCCATTATTTCTGTGAAGCGTTGTGGTTTCGTTCTTAAACTAAGTCTTCGTCTGATGCAGAAATGCAAATTTTAAGTGTCAGACACATTGATGGAAATATGAGCCATGCAAGAGATTTTATAAGAAGTTGGGCGAGACATAAAATGGAGGTTTCTGGATCCAACTGGGAATCCCTCTATCTTGGAGTCTAATTGAGTAAGGTGCATACTTTAGTTCCCCATGCTGATATAAATTCTTATTTTTTTGTGCACAACTATCTTAAGATCATTATTTCCTTTAGGAAAATAAATCAGGATTAGCATTAATATACATCCAAGTAATATGTCTTCTTCAGCTGCGGTTTGGTTCCTTGTTGGCCATTGATTCGTTTTCCTGATAGATGGTGGTATTTGGACAATTTTCTTGGAGTGTTTTTTTTTTTCCCTAAACAATTTTCTTGGAGTTCCCTAAATTTATTTGTGAAATGAACTGGTGATAAGTTGCTGAATGGCTGAGGATATTTCACTTAATTACTATTCCATGTAGGCTACAAGCCTCCATGAACATCTATTGCACGTGGAGAGTACTGGCATGTCGAGGGCCAAGTACAAACAAACAAAAACACACACACACACACAATGCTGCCCCTAGCGGGGCGCGAACACTCAACCTCCCCTTTGGGAAGGAGAGACTTATGGGCTAAAGCCCATTGGTATCGTGTATTGGTTGATTGATCTTGCTTCCCCATAAATGTATCATGTATATGTGATGAGCTGAGCAAATGGTTGTGAACACTTCTTACTTGTGGCTCTTTCCATGTCTATTATGTATATGTATTGATTTATCTAAAATCAGGCAACTTTAACCAACATGTATTTTTGTTTTTCCAAGGTATTGAGGTGACTAAATTACTGCAACCATAGATGGAAGTTCTGACATTCTGCATCTTGTTTTAAAGAAAACAATAATGTTTCATTTAGTCAAATTGGATAGATTCAGTCAACTTCTGCAAGTTCCTCAAAAGCTCACATTGTTTTTAACCTTTGCTTTTGAATCAACCTGCTCCCTGCCTCATAGTACTTTAGAAAAAGAAACTCTTGTTGAGAGAATTACCAGAATTATTAATGACCATCAATTCCCTGATCAACCACTTCACCCTACTCTTTCTCTCCATATACCGCCATCTGTCCTTTCCACCCCCTTTGTGGAAAATGTACTTGGTCGCCTATTTGCAGCACATTCCAATGGCTTAAAAGCATTCGAGTTCTTCAAATTCTCTCTCCGCCACTCCCAGTCCTATCCAAATTCAGATGCTTTTGAGAAGACGCTCCACATCCTTACGCGAATGCGCTATTTTGATAAAGCATGGGAATTGATTGAAGAGATCCAACGAACGTACCCTTCCTTGCTAACCCTCAAGTCAATGAGCATCATGTTATCTAGAATTGCGAAATTTCAATCCTACGAAGAAACCCTTGAAGCCTTTGAGAGGATGGAGAAGGATATATTTGTTGGGAGGAAGTTTGGTACCGATGAGTTCAATGTACTACTAAGGGCATTCTGCACGCAGAGGGAGATGAAAGAGGCAAGGTCTGTGTTCAACAAGATGCATTATCGATTTTCTCCAAACACCAGGACCATGAATATATTGCTCTTGGGGTTCAAGGAATCAGGAGATGTTACTACAGTAGAACTTTTCTACCATGAGATGGTTCGAAGAGGCTTTATGCCAAATAGTGTAACTTATAGTATCAGAATCGATGCTTACTGCAAGAAAGGTTGTTTCAGTGATGGTTTGAGACTTCTTGAAGAGATGGAACATAAGAATTGCTTGCCCTCTGTAGAAATTATTACTACTTTGATACATGGTGCAGGGGTTGCTCGAAACACAGCCAAAGCAAGGCAGTTGTTCAATGAATTACCGATGAGAAACTTACAACCTGATATTGGGGCTTATAATTCCCTCATGAGCTCTCTCATTAGATCCAGAGACATGAAGTCTGCAGCTGGCTTGATGGACGAGATGGAACAGAAAGGTATTGGACACGACAATGTTACCTACCATACTATGTTCTTAGGATTGATAAGATTGGAAGGCATTGATGGTGTTTCTAAGCTCTATCACAAGATGAAAGAGAGAAATTTTGTGCCCAAAACACGAACAGGGGTGATGTTAATGAAATACTTTTGTGAAAACAGCAGGCTCGATTTTGGGTTGGATTTGTGGGAGTACCTAGTGGAGAGAGGGTATTGCCCTCACGGTCATGCATTGGCTCTTCTGGTCACAGCATTGTGCTCCCGTGGGAGAGTGCATGAAGCTTTCGAGTGCTCAAAACAAATGTTGGAGAGAGGCAGGCAAATGAGTGATGCAGTTTTCCGGATGTTGGAGAGGTCCTTGCTGCAGGCAGGGGATGTAAATGAGTTGAGTAAGCTTCAGCAAATGGCACGGAGATTACAAAATGTTTTGCCCCCCTCAGGAGGGCATGCTACTGGCATACCATCACCTCCAATATAAAGTAATGTTATTTTGCTAAAGTTTTAATTAGAAGTAGTTTTAAAATTTGTTGTGATGTCCGTAGGAACATAACCTGAAATTTGTTGGCAGGAGCTAGTTTTATTTTGCTCCTTCCTCATTGGTATTGCATCGCTTTGATAAAATGCATCAAAATTTTAATACCTGAATTTGATAAAGAAAATGAAAGTCCACAACTTGATAATTCAAACAAGTAAAGTAAACAAATATTAATTACGGAAGTGGTATAAGCACTATATAAAATTACTTCATTTGTTTTTATTTTAAATAGAATAAATTGATGTGTGGTTTCTTCCAAAGAATACCTAAGGGCTTACTTGGAATGTAACTGTGAAAACAGTTGTTTTCACAGTTACAAGAAAGTGAAAACTTCAAAATAAGTCTGCTTGGACCTGTTTTATAAATGGAAACTGTGGGTTTCTCACTCCGACGTGCTCTCACTCTGTAGGTTTCTTCAAGCCAAGATCTGCTTTTATTCTCTACCGTTGGATCCCAATCGTGTCTCTGTGTTCAGGTGAAATTTTCTCTCTATTCACAAAATGTGAAACTGTTGTATGCATCCCAACATGTATAAGGTAAAAGAGAAACTAATAATGGTTTTTCTTTGATATGAAAAAATTGATACATCCCAACATTAGGGATTTTCTTTGGCTATCTCATACTTTCGATTTAGGTTGAGATTTGATTGTTTGATTTGGTTGGTTGAGATTTGATTGTTTGACTTGGTTGATTGGGTGGGTCTGACCATGGGTTTTATATGCTCATCTTTTTAAGTTTTCTTATCCTTTTACATGGTTTAATATCTCTTAAACTAGTCATACTTGAACTAGAATTATTTGGTTAGTGTTGGAGAACTAATGAATTGTTGAATTTTCTTGTCTGTTTTGTTATTTTTCTAGGTGGGTAAAAGAAAAATGTGTTGAACATGTGTATATGCTAATGCATGTATGTCTAGAATAATATTTTTTTCAAATTGACCTTTGTTTTCATATGCTTAGTAATTCCAACACAGCTGAGCATTGTAGGCTATGCAGACATGGAACAAAATGGATTATTTTCTAAGCATCCTTAATTCCACTTACTTGGATTATATAGATTCAAAAATTGTACGGATCATTCAGTGATTAGTACTTTATAATATACTCCGTACTTTTTTTCTTCTTATAGAAAGGCATAGCAATGAGATGAGATTGAAAAACTAAAATTGAAAGTTTGACTTATTCATAATGATTGCTCAAAGTCTTGATTTATTTTTAAACACTCCTTAAAATCAAATTTATAATTCCTTGATCTACTATTTTCTTTACGTCAGGTACTAAGGTATTAAGAAGGGAGAAATGCATGGATGAACACCAATAGGCCTGTGGTCTAGCGATACAAGGCTCCTACCTCCCAAAGGGAGGTCAGGAGTTCGAACCTCAGTGGAGGCAGTGTGTGTGAGTCCCAACTAAGAAAAAAAATATGCATGGATGAATGGGCGAATTCCGAGTTTGGAAGAGGAATAATTTTGAAAACCGAAAAAGTAATGATGATGAAGTTTTATCCAGATTAAGCGCCAAGTCCGGTGTGGGTGTCGTGTTCCTTGATGTGGACGGCAATTCCACATCTTTCAGTGGCATGGATCAAAGCAATGGACTTTCCCTAGAGAATTACTTGGAAGGAAGATAGGGTCTTTCATCGAGCTTAGATTTGCTTCTTTGTATTTTATTTAAATAGCTTTTATTTGTTTATAAGAAATTTATGCTACCACCTCTCAGCTAGGAAGGTGTGGAGTTTATCCCTGTACAATCAGGAAATAAGAAATTTGCACCCATGATAGAGGTGGTTTATATATAGACACTGAATTCATGTTAAACTTACGAATACAAGAAACCTAAGATACAAGATCGGTTCAAGTTTGGAACACAAAATGTGTGGTTTGATTGTGTACCTTACTTTTTGTTTCTTGTTTCGAAAACTATTTTCAATAAATACCACAAAACAGATTCTGAATTTTGATTTTCTGAAAATTGTTTTGTAGTTTTTTCAGTTGAACACATTTTTAAATTCAAAAATGTGAAAACGGTTTTCGTTCACCATTCTCGAAAATTGTTAGCAGAGCTATATTCCAAACAAGTCCTTACTCTTTAATTTTTAGAAGTATTTCTGTTTTATTTTCATAAAAAAAAAAATTGAGTGTGTGAAACTCTTTTTTACATAGAATATCACATTTCTCTTAAATAGAATGTTTAAATTTTAATAAATGTTACTCTAAAAAAATACTACATTTATCAACAAAATCGTATATCATTAATCTTTAAGAATATTAATGAAATTATGAAATTTATCTTACTTTAATTTCTAATTAAACAATTAAATTGAAAAAAAAAAAAAAAACCCATTAAAAATTGGGGTTTTGGGTTGAGCATGTCGGATCAGAGGTTGAATTGGCCCGGGCTTCTCAACCCGCCCAAGTTACCTGAACTGGCACTCTGTGTGGCAACCCTTTCTGTGCCTACGTTAAAACCCTAAACCCTTCTCTGTCTGCTGTGTGTGAGCCACACTCTCTCTCTAAACTCGAAACCCTAATACAATACAGGAATCTGCAGGAGAGATAGCAGCAATGGCTAAGGTTCCAATTTGGGATTTACCAGACGTGCCAAAGGGCCAACTTCCACCACACCTTCAGCTCCAGAGGACTCGCGTTTTCTGCAATTCCGATGCTCCCACTCAAGTATTCTTCTTGTCAATCTCATCTATCTTATCTTATGTATTATAGTACTAGCCTCGCATATCTTAATTTCAGTGTTTTTTTGTTTAAAGCTCTGATCTTCATCGTTGAATTGTTTGATTGGGGTCTTACACTTCTTTGGTTCTATATACATATACATATATGTGTGTGTGTACGAGATTATGCATGTCAGAATTCTGACATTTTGGGGGGTTTCTGTGAATAAAGACAGAAAATATACACTATTCTGGTGCTTATGCATCCATGGGAGTTGATAACAGCTTACGGTTCGACCAATTCCGCAATAACTTTAAAGTAGTAGTGAATCGACTTACAGAGGATGACATGGAGTTCGATTTGATTGGGATTGATGCTTCACTTGCTAATGCTATTCGAAGAATCCTCATAGCTGAGGTGGGTTCTTGTTTAACTAAATTCCTTGCTATTTATGTTCCATTGAATACTTATGGAATGTCTATTATATGTATGTTGTTGTTGAATGGGGTACAAATGTCATCATGAAATGTTCCAAAAAAATTTCTTGATGGGTTTATTTTTTACTGGCAAGGGCATGTTTTTTTCAATAAGGTTCTTACGATTTTTTATTTGGGTTAACACACACCCCACAACACACACACAATTTGTCTCCTTTGCTGTATAGAAGGCAAGGGATTTGTTTGTTTACTTTCTGTTCTTACTGCCTTTTATATTGTTGATAAATAAGCGTGCACAGATTCTCACAGACATAACACATCTCTCAGTGCGCACATGCTGTGCATTGTGGCTTCATTAGCTTTGATATGGTGCTAAAGGTATGCAATTCATCCTTCTTCACTGGTTATGCATGCAGCTTCCCACAATGGCTATTGAAAAAGTTCTTATTGCAAACAATACATCAGTGGTCCAAGATGAGGTGCTTGCCCACAGGTTGGGTCTTATTCCGATCAAGGCTGACCCAAGGCTTTTTGATTATATGTCAGGTTTTGTCTCGCATTTTGTGGTCTTTCACAAATTTTTTTTTTGGGGGTGGTGGTGTTGTTTCCAATTGTGCTAAGAGAAAAGTTCTTCTCCATTGTTTTTTAGAGAATGATGTACCTAATGAAAAGAACACCATCGTTTTCAAACTCAAAGTTGATTGCAAACGAGGTAGTCCACGTCTTACAGGTATAATTAATTTTCCCAAAGCTTCATTTTTCTATTGCTAACCATTCTTACTTCCTGTAAATTGTTGTGATGATGTTGCCATGGATAATGCAGTTAAATCAGATGAGCTGAAGTGGTTACCACAAGGGAGTGAGTTCGAACTGCCCACACAAGATACTTCAAATTCAACCTCAAAACCAAAAACCTACACTTCATTTTCTTGCAGCCAAGACTCTTTGCCAGAATTTTCCAACAATTCCATTGGCCCCAAGCATCCAGATATTATTGTAGCTAAACTTGGACCTGGCCAGGTATTGTTTATATTATTTCAATTTTTTGTCGATTATTACATTCTAGTTTTAGTCAGTGCAAACAGAAACCTTATGCCAACTTTATTTTGACCTAAAAAATTCTTGTCGTTCGGAATGCTAAGATGCAAAAAAGACTTGTGGTTAATTTGTATTCAGACACTTGGCTACTGTAAGATGCATTTTGTTGTGAAGAATTAAAAAATATATTAAATCTAATTTATAAATGTATTAATGTCTTGAAGGCATCCATGCAGCTCAGTTCTGGTTTATTGAAATCCTATGTAATTAATATTGGACTGCCAATTGGTTGAGTATTACTGGAAGAACACAGGTCATTGTATCCAGGTTGTCTTGGATATGTGGCTGGCCAATTTTAATTTTTATATCCAAGGTCATAAATCTAGTAATGCATGCTACAATCGTACTCTTTAATATTAAAAAAAAATGTATAATTTGACAAAACAATATATTGGGAACATATAGAAATCTATAAATGTTTTGCAGGTTATGGGCTGTTGGTTCAGACCTCAAGTTCAAGGAATGACTTCAGTTGTTGAGTGACTAGAATTTAAACCCAAGTTGAAATAAAAGAATTTTATTCTTGATTGATTTAATGTAAATTTTGAATAAGTGGATATTGGGGAGGGGACTAGATTCTGGAGACAATTACTAAAAATTTGAGGCTTCAATTGTTTAGCATCGTATTGCTCAATGACACTTTAGATGTTCCTTCTGTAAGAATCGTAGGAAAAAATTAATTCCTAGACAACTATCACGTCTTGAAATATCTTGTGGTTAAGAATTGTATTTATTAAGCTCGGTGGAAGGTAGCTAGAAATTTTTTTTAAACTTGTAAAAGGAGGTGCTCTCCAACTATTGTTGTATAAGTTGAAGACTCAGACGAATAAATGTTGTGTGTTATTGCTTAATATCCCTTTCTTCCAATTAGCATTGGCTCTCTTGTAACCAGTTTCTTGGAGATCCAAGAAGACCTTTTTTCTAGAATTGTACATCCATTGTTATAGGCTTTAAAAGATGCTTGTAGCTATTATTTGACCAATTTATAGTTAATGCAGCTTCACCAACTTACATAAATCATCTACTTTTGGACTTTAATACTTTTTTTTATTTTTTAAAATTTAGATATCTCTACAACTCTTCATGCATTAGACTGTCAAACCATGGCAAACATTCAGCTACTGGATGCACCACAAATTTTTTTTCCCCTGAATATGCACCACAAATTCATTGGTTCTTCTTTGCTAATATCTCATATTCACATGGCCCCATATTCGTAAATAGCTTATTTATGGCCCTGTCGATCTGAAATTTACTTTACTGCTGAAGAAAGA
>JAOTQH010000053.1:6010395-6024114 GCA_025631255.1 Cornus kousa
AAGAATTTAAATATTAATGTTACACAATTTTTAAGGAGTTAAAATTTTATTGAGTAGATGATGGTTAATAAGGTATAATAAAATCTAACCGCATCTTGATAATTAAAATTGACACACCTGTTAGACCCACATGTGAGGATGAGTTCACAGGGAACGAAATTGTTAAAAAAATAAATATAAGAGGAGACATGGATTAGTAATCACTTGGAATATCAAACCAAAAATAAGGAATATGTATATCAATCCCATCTCAATAAATATACAGTGCACGATGGATGAAAATGCCAAGATGATCCCGATAAAAGCTAATTGAAAAAAAAAAATTAAAGCAAAGTTAAGATGGTAACAAAAACCAAATTATTTTTTGGCCGGGGATTGCAATCCGCTTTGTGATAAAAAATTTACCATACTAAAAATACAACAAAAGGCTTGCATAACACATACTACCTTTTCTCAAAAAAAAAAAATCCTGCTTGGGGAACCGTGACTCTATGTCCCAAAAAAGATGTCCTGTTTGGGAAATCAGGACATCTTTTTTGGGACTGACGGAGTAATTAACAAATTGGGTATTACCCAGTAACCTAATTGATAAAGTGCCCAGCTCCCCGAGAGGGTGTGCCCATCAACCCGTGATTGAGTCCCCCCTCCCTTAATTCAAGGTTGGTCCTGGGTTGCATAGACGGCCGGTCTCCAGTTTGGAAGGGCTTCAAATTTAAGGCAGGTCAAAAAAAAGAAAAAAAAAACAAAAAAAAAAAGCTTAATGGGCCCAAACACAACTCATTAACCGAATCAAAATCGAACACACTTTACTCTTTTGCTAACGAGCCCTAGACATTCGAGCTTTGTATTTGAAAGTTCGTCTAGGGCCTTTCAAAATTTTGGAAATCTCAAGGCAGGCCTGACCTAGTTTGTAAGGAAAAAAAAACGAATTGAAAATGTGACAGATAAAGCAATGATATGGTTCAAATGCACATGGGCAAGCAAGAGAAATCACAACCTTTGTTCATTAAAGATGAAAGATAGGAATTAACTCTAAAAATTGCCAGGCCACAATTCCCCTGAAAATACAGCATTGAAGTTTGTGAATAATTGGACCAGTTTACATTACATCTAATAAAGCAACCAGTTTTACAGTATTTTCGACATTTGTGGCTTCTACGGTCAAGGCTAGTTGGCTAAATCAAAATTTTCATCAGATGCAAGTTTGGCAAGCGTACAGAATCTTCTCCACCAGAAGCCTACTACTACTACCACAACAAACTAGTTTCTTCACCAAAACCAATGACCTAAGACCAAAAACCCTAAATGATAGTGTGCACAAAACATAAGTTAGCGAAGAAGCATATATTACTGGCTTTGACTGGTTTCACACACTTCACCAGAGGTCCTATGCCTTGGGAGACTGGGTAGCATGAAAGCTAGAGCAGCTACCTACTTTCAAAGATGGTCTGTTATATTTCACCAGTGGCACCAGTGACTGCACAACATCTGCCATCAATGGCCTGTAATCTGCCTCTGGTTGCACACACATTGCAGCAATAGCAGCCACCTGAATAACGTCCTTCATTGAGTATTGACCCTCTAATGCTGGATCCATAATTTGTACAACCTTCTCCCTATCCGTGAGGCAGGGCAAAGCCTTTTGCACAAATCAGCAGTAGAAATGAGAAAGTGTAAGAAAGCCAAGGAAAATAAGAAAGAAAGAAGAAAAGGAAAAAGAGATTATGTCAACAGATGGGGTGGACCATAACAACTAAGAGAATACACCAAAAGGAGTTCCTATCATACTATAAAATGGAATTATCAATGTAAAATCAATTGCAGAAAGGAGATGAGAAAACTCACCCAAGATACAAGAACACCTTCTCCAGGAGCTCTCTTCATATCAACTGGAACTCTGCCAGTAAGCAACTCCAGAAGGACAACTCCATAACTATACACATCTGATTTTGTTGTCAGATGCCCAGTTAACGCATACCTGTACAGGGGACCAATCAAAGTTCAACATAAAGTAATAAAATTTGCAATGAACTAATTTGATGGTGTATACTTTGTTGTGGAGAGAAATAAATCCAACAATTAATAAAGAATAAAGATCCCTCTATATGATGGACACCTATGAAGCACGGGCACGGGCACGGACACGGACACGATACGACACGGACACGGCGATATGGTAGACTTCAAAAAAATAGGACACCGACACAAGGATATATGTATATGTATATATATTTTACTCAATTTCTAATTTACATTTAACATACATAACTTTTAGGCCCATTATTCTCTTAAAAAATATAGGCCCAAATACCTTTAAAATATAAACAAAAAAAGGAAGAGGAATATATTTGTATCTAAAAGTGGAATTGTTATTCTTATAACCAACCGGGTTCAAAAAGATAAGACTGCAATCTTATCACTTCTCTCTCCCCCTAGGGTTTGTTATTATCATTTTTTACGCATCATCCCCGTTATCTTTAGGGAACCAGATTACAGAGAGGAGGAATTGATCGCATTTTAGAAACTTTTCATCGGTTGAAAAGGGCCAAAAGTCTGAAAATGGAAGTTCTCTCTCCTCCTGGAAGACTCTCTCATTTCCTCCATCGCTTAGCCTCTTTATCTCCCTCAATCTGTATTTCTATGAATACATACAACCACACACATGTATATATATCTTTATCCTTTAATTTTTTGCCAAAAAAAAAACTGAACCGTCTCCTATGTGTGTTGCCAGCATGTCATTGGCCGTGGCCCGTGTTAGACATGAAAATAAAAATTAAAAAAATAGGACACCTCTACAGAGGTGTCGGGCACGTGTCCAACACCGGTACGACAGCCCATTCCCACATGTCAGGTGCATCATAGATGGATGCAAAGATTTCACGGGTTCTTACTCAGGGGCAACATATCCCTGGGTGCCTAGTACTCTGGTGGAAACATGTCCACCAGCTTTGTCAGATCCAAGCTTAGCCAATCCAAAATCAGAAACTTTTGCATGAAAGTTTTTGTCCAACAGGATGTTACTGCTCTTAAAATCTCTGTGAATCACTGGAGGGTTGACGCGTTCATGGAGATATTCCAAACCCTTTGCTGCTTCCAAAGCTATTCTCAACCGGGTTTCCCAGTGCAACTTTGAAGAAACAGACTTGGAACCTGCAGATACAGACAAACCAAAACATTAATATAGTAAGTACAAAAACTGTTGTAAAAATTATTTAAGCAACCATGAAGTCGAGATACAAGAAGGAGAACACAAACTACATAATTTATACCAAAAAGACTGCCCAACTGCTAGAAAATTTACCAGCAAACCAAAAATGCCTTCTAGGATCCAGACATGCATATAGACTCAGACAAACTCTCATTTGATCAATTGATTAAGGTTGTGCCCACAACAGGTACTTGAAAGAACACAGGTTTGATGTTTTAGTTTATAAGATGATTGCAGATTTTGCATGCAAGGCTTGAAATCTTGGCCAACACCAATTGAGCCAAAATGAGTTCCCATCATCTCTATCTCAACAAGGGGCAAGAAGAAATTCTGATCAAGTTACCAGAATATATTGAAGCTTTAAAAGATCATCCAAAAGAAGAGTCTGCTCGCCTGACAGGTGATAATGTCAGAAAAATAAACCAATTCAAACTTGCTGCCTGAAACTTTTTCCAGCCAACCCAAGTCAAACAGAGACTTTTCTGTTGGAAAAAGGAGCTCATTTGAGTCACAAAGCTAAACCTCTTTTGCTTCTGTTAACCTCTAAAGGACTCTAGCAGTGTCTTTTAACATCTAACTCAAAAGTTCGACCACAATGAGCTAACAATTCATGATTGTATTTATTACAGTTATACCTAAATTTCCTGCATAGAAGATATCCCACTGTTGAACCAGACAACAAATTACCTGATACTGGCAACGGAAAGAAACACCATCGAATGGGGGCCATATAAATATTCAACTATACAACAAAAGAAAAAAACTATATCACCGGAGTTAATTCTTATAGAACATTTACGATGAAAGCAAATTTAAGTGACATTAAATGGCATATATCATCGCATGAGATCCATTTGGTTTACATTATATAAGATGGCTCTCAATCCTACATTGATCCTAACAAGCACGGCTAGAGAGAAACATACTTGATGCATTACACTATACAAATTTATCAGATATGGGATTGCAATAAAAACTTCAACTCAAGACTTCTTGAAGAGCATATTGAAACAAATAATAGCAAAGATGAGTTCAAGAATAGTCAATCTGGAAAATCTTCAATGGCCACAAGGCCCACAGTGTAGCTGTTACAAATTCATTTCAGAACAATGGTACTCTGCAACAATCCCAACAGCACCATCATCATCTTCTTTATTGCAACTTGCACCCATCAATTAGCTAACATAGCTACATTACAACATATTGTTGGTTTCAACAGGCAGAAGAATGCATGGTAAGACGAGAAAGGATAAAAATAAAAATAAACACATTTGTGAAACAGTTGACGTGAAAAATTTTGGAGATAAAATGCGCGAAATACAATTTAAATAATTTGATCACGTAGAGAAAAGACCAATAAATGCACCACTAAGGAATAGCAACGGTCTATATCAAGGATAAAGGAGAAGGGAGGGGGTTAAACTAAAATTAACATTTGATTGAGATGGTAAGGAAAAATATAGCAAGTAGGTTGACTGAGTAATGGAATAATGAAATGCATTTACATATCCAACTACAAATAGTTGGGAAAAGCCTTGTTGAGTTCAGATTAGTGTTTGCTTCATTAAGCATTCTATTGAACATCAATCCCACACCTGCTTATTCCTCTTGTTTTCAAAACCCGCAGGTTTACATTACCTAATCTTGGGCTGACCAAAGAGGTGTTGCCATTCTCAATGCTTCAGCCACTTACAAACAGCCTAAAGCCTGGATCTTTAGATCTACCATGTTTTGCAACGATATGTCTCCAGGAAACCCTTCGTAACTTGGCTTTTCAAAAATTACAGGGCCAGGTAATAAGAGTCACCTGCTTTCTAGACTTCTGATTTACCTCATTACTTTAAAATTCTACGCCAAGTTCGTTTTCTTCTCCACTTGGATGTTGGCTATAAGTTACATTAACATTTTTTCTGGCATATGGTAATTAATAAATAGCATGAATACTTTAGAGGAAACCATGCCAATATTGGACAGAAAACTACTCCCCGTGTCCCAAGAAAAAATGTCCAACTCTTAAGGAGAGGAAGTAAATAAGCCCTAGCAACGCAGAGCCCCATTCACCAGTCACTCACTATCCTAGGAAGATTCTTTTGTTAATAAAGTCTCTGTAAAATAAGTTTGCCAAAGTCATGCATACCCCTTACAATAGAGCAATAGATACAATAGAGTGCTTCGCGCCACATTGGACGCTTTTTCATAAGCTCCTAGTGCACAGAAAGTCCCTCCAAAACAGAAACACAAGATTTTGAAATAGAAGATCGGCCCCTTACTCAGTGGTGGAAGTGTCTGAGATATTTTGTTGGATGTTAGGCCCTAAAAATTACCTGGAGGGGGCCTCCTCTCAACCAGTCCGTTAGGCCTCTGGGGGGTTTGTCGATGAACTGTCTTACACTTGTTGCATTCCCTAGTTCGAGTGCTAAGAGGACCTTACGTCTTAATATCCTTAGTGTGAAAAGCGTTAATCATTAGATTCAGAAATCTCCTCTTTGACCGAGGGACACTAACTAGTTCAATTACGGATCCGCTCTAGTTGGCTAAAGTTCAATTGAAAGAGCAGGAGAATGGTCAGCCACGCCCGCAGACACGTCAGCCTAATTCCACAGCATGTTTACAATATTGCAATTGGGATAAATGGAATGGAAGTTTCGCTTTCCTCAGTTACTCACCCCCTTTCCTGCAGCCGCCGTGAATAAGGCCAACGCTTTGAGTTAGTATTGAGAAGCTTGTATCAACCAATTCAGATTATAGGCAGTCACATTGGATCGCTCCAAGTATGCCTCCCCCTAGACCATTCATATAGATGAGAAGGGGACCTCCAGCTGACCCCTGTGGTAGTTCTCAGAAAGGGCAGCGACTCAAAGAAACTAAAAAGAAGAAAGAGACATAATGTCTTGATGGCGGAGAGAGGTGAGGCCTAGATTCGAATTACTGTCATCAGCCTGTTATCCCCGGTGTATCTTTGATCCGCTGAGCGAGAGCCTTCCAGGTCTTTCCATTTTTAATGGCCCTAAATGATTCTTTTTCAACTGTTCGAAGCCAAAAAAAATTTGTTGTCCCAAAATAAATGTCTCATTTGAAAAGTCAAAGCACTATTTTTTGTAACATTACCAATTTAAACTTCTTGCATTCAACTTCTAAAAGTAAGCAATCACATCGATGTGGACCCACTATGGATATTTTGGCAATTCATTCACTACCACTATAATAAAAAAATACTAAAACTTATCCTCTTAAAAAGTTAGATTACCTAAAACGGACGTTTAATTTGGGACGGAGGGAGTACTAAAAGTCTGAATCATGCATTGACACAAGCTGCACAAAGACTGGACAAGTCCAAAATTTAAGTATTAGTTGCTGATTTCAGATTATCAGTTAACATATGTACTAAAATGTCAGCATAAGTGTCTGCATCAGTAATCAAGACATGATTGAACCATTTTTTCCCACAGCATAACCTTCTTTCACCCTCTGTCCTAATCTGCCACACTTCTCTACAACCCCAATTATTGACACATAACGAATTCCAATTAATATAGTAGACATTGACTTGAAACACCATCTCTTCAAAACAGGATTAAAAACTACTAATTCAAAAAAAATTAAGAAATAAATAAATAAAAAGAAACACTGCAGACAATACATTTCAAGGAAGCCATATAGACCCGAGGCTTTCTAGTTCCTCATTAACATAATCAATGTTTTTCTTCTGAACCCTAACTCCATAAAATAACAACTTTGATTTTCTGTCCCCGTCTTTTCACTATATCTGGTTTTTTTTGGAGTGGTCCATTCTCATAAACACTTATTGATTCTTATCCACAAATAAAAATAATAATAAATAAATGCTTATTGATTCATGACAACTTAGTGACACAATCAATTCCTATTTATAATATAATCTACCTGTTCTGGAATGACAAAATAATTGTGTAATCTTACTAATTACCATGGGTCTAATCAGGCCCATTTTCCAGGGAACAATTATTTAAAATTTTAGAACCCACTTACCACTGATGGGATACAAATGCTCCTGCAGACCACCATTAGCCATGAAGTCATAAACCAACAATTTATGGTTATCATCTGAACAGTAGCCTATCAATGCCAGCAGGTATGGTGAACGGAGCCGGCTCAACAGTTCTACCTAATTATTCAATAAAACCAACCAATCAATGAGAAGAAAACACAATCCCATCTGACACATTTCATATAAAAGATGTTTAGACTTTAGAGAGATCGAACCTCTACTTTAAATTCCTCTTCTCCCTGCTTTCCAGCTCGATCCATCAACTTGACTGCAACCTTCCTCCCATCTTGTAGAACTCCTCGGTACACTAACCCAAACCCACCGTGTCCAATCACATTTGATTTGCCAAAACCACCAGTGGCCGAATGTAGCTGCTTAAAGGTGAAGACCCGTAGCCCTTTCTCAGTAGCAACTTGAATATTCATAAAAGTGCTACCTTTATCCTCATAATCAAACCCTTCAGAAAAAGAAAGCATCAAAAGGTCAATAAATTACTCCTCTGTTTGGCTTCTAAAAACATTACAAGAGATTTATATATATGTGTGTGTGTGTGCGTGAATACGAAACTATTCTTCATCTGAGACACAGTAAAACAAACAACACTTAATTGTGACTAAACAACCAAGTAAAATGGAATTTTAAACATAGAAAACCACTAATTGTTTTCAGAGACAACCAAGGAAATGGCCAGAAATAACGAATTTTAAATCTGATATTTTTCAGTATACCCAGCTTCACTCAACCTGAGCCTTATTCAAGTGTAAGTTAACCAATCAAAAACAAAGATTATGCATCAAAACAAGAGACCTTATTTTCCTCAAAAAAATCTCAGCAACCAAACAACAGGTGAACGAGACAAAAGGATGTTAGCTAATTTTTAGGGTTTCAACGCACCAAATCTCGCGTATCAGGAATTCAGAAAAAAAATACTAATCAGATTGTTATACATACATATAGAGAGAGAGAGAGACTCACTTTTGTGGTTCTTTAAGCGCTTGGCGACTTTGTTGCGTATGTAGCAGTAGTAGCTGAAGGCGACGAGCAACGAAGCGAGGGCGAGTGAAGCGAGCACTACGATTACCACCAGAGCTATGCTCTCCTTCCTCTTATAATCGTCTGATTCCATTGCTTCTTGTAAACATACAAAAGCCCTAATCCAAACCCTAAAAAGTGGTTGGGGAATGGAATGGTGAAGCCAGAGAGAGAGGACATATATATATATTAGGAAAGTTGAGAGAGAGGAGATTTGAAATGAAAGAGCTCACAGTGAATCAGTGAGCGTCACTCTGTCTCTCTCTTGGCTTTTGTTGTTTTGTTTTGTGGCGCGGAGAATAGTAAACAATAGTAGAAAGACTTTCAGTGATGTCCCCGCACTTTAGTGAATTTACGATTTAGTTCTTTCAGACTATCATATTTATTGTGAAATGCTTTCATTACGAGTTTATCAGAATTGGAATGCATAAGTTTTTCATTTCATTTACCCTCATCTATTCTCACACCGGGGCTGATTGGTACGCTATTTGATTTTGACCTTTACTTTCGAAACAAACCAAGTGTTCTGTTATACCGTATTTTGATTAGTAATAAAAAAATACATGTCTGTTAATATCTATTGATTACAAAAAACCGTGAAACATATTTGGTAAAAAAGTGTTGAAAATTTAAAAAATACAATGTTTAGTCTAAAAATGTCATTTAAGAGTATTTTTTTAAAAAAAGATTTACTATTCATCACTACAGTGATAAACACTACAATACGAAAACATATAAAAAACCCCAGCCACTATTCACAAAAACGTTACAGTACTCGACAAAAACAAAAATACCAAAAACAAAATGCGTACCAAACACGACCTTATTTTTTCACAAGGCCAAATGTAAAAATGGCTCGGATTTGAAATTATTTAAATTTTAAACTAAATTTAATTCGATTTCAAATTCGGCCTACTCCTGAGTACAATATTAAAGTTTTGAGTGCAAATATAGAAGAATAGAAGGACCTTGGAACGAGAAAAGACCCTTTTCAGGTGCTTTGTTGTACTAGTATTTGTAAGGCCAGCAACTGGGGCAGAAAAGACAGAAAAGTGTTCCCTACTTTCTGAGTAAATAATGCTCTACGGGCACCAATTATTGTCCTTACAACCCGATGGGAAATAAAGATGGTAAATATAAAAATAATACAGTTTCACCCCGAGAATGCTAAGAACAGAATCCATCGTGCAAAGGGTAATGATCTTAGGTGCAAGTTCAAATAAAAAAAACACTATAACTAAGATTGGTACAGATCCTTAGAGAATATTTTTAAAGAAGTTTGTTCTGCATAAATTCAATTAGGTGTGTTTTTAAAGATGAGAACATATTTTTAAGCAGTTTCCTTTTAAGGAAGACGGTTACTCCACTTCTGCAATCTAATTTTCTTTTTCGAAAAAACTGAAATAATACTATAAACCTTTAAAAACACACCACAATAATTGTAATAGTACTCTTACACCCAAATGGTAATTTTGTCTTTCTATTTAGTAAGAAACGCATCTCTCCCAAATGCTTTGTCATTCAAAGGAGAGAGGCTTGTTACCAGGACTCAATTCTCAGCAATAAAATTTCAAAGAATCACTTGCTCCCGATTTCGAAGATACTGATCTACCCATGTCAGAAATAAAATACGCCGTAGATCAAATTGAATCATATTAAATAACTCACCAGTTGCAAGTCACACAAAAGATTTTTTTGGACTCAGAGACGCCAATGATTAGTCATGAAATATCCTCCAAGCAGTGTAAGATCCAGATGTTTATGAATGACATTAAGCATACAAAGCGCAATAAGCAAGGGACGTGGCAATCTCATTGTCAAATTCCTTACCAAGGATAACAGCGTTATAACAGAAAACATAGGCAACTTGATATCCATGTATCTATCCCATCAATTATAGCCCAACTCCTCCAATCATAACGGTACATGATAATTAATTATTACATATGAAATAAAGCTGAAAGGAAAAAAGAAAAGCAAAAAGAGAGAATAAAAGTTGAAAGAGATAAGAGAGAGTAAGAGAAGCCTGCTTCAAAAATGGAGAAAATGAACTTCAATTAAAAAATCATGCTGCAATCCGATTTAAGCTGCAACCACCACTGACAATGTCACCTCAGTTGCAGTTTGTTGTGCTGATCTGCAGCTATGGACAATGATTGTATTGAGACAGGAAAAGCTGGGCCCATCTGCAAATTCCAATGAATAGTTTCACAAGGATTGAAAAGTAAGTATGAATGAAAAATTAGAGAGTAAGACGCAACCACCACTCAATATCGGGTAATGTAAGCACCCACAAACCATTTAACCTACTGGATGCAGAATACTCCGTATATACATATACATGAACTTTAGAACAAAAAAGGAAGGAAAAAAAATGGGGAAAGTTGTTTGTTAATAGATGATGGGATTTGAGACATGATCCACTGCCTGTATGAATAATATTCCCTTTTATTAGAAATAAGTGCTTTTCCATTACATTCATGGTTAGAAAGGAATGCTAGAATCCTCCATGTTGAAAGAACTCTTGGATGCTTTCTCAGCGTGAAGTTAGTTTCTTACTGTCATCCTTGGGGGCTAAGGCATTTAAAGAAGTGCATTTAGAGACTCTTAATAGAATCTCAATTTTAAGCTTAAGTTACTGTTGCTTAGCACATTCATTTAAAATCCATACAAAGTTTTCTACTTGAGAAAAATATGAAGCTTAATTTGTATAGGTGCTGACATCACAACTAGGTTATTGGAGGTATAAGCATTCAAGGCAATAACATTTGTTCCTATTGTAGGCTAGCTGGTACAAGGTTTGCTATTGGAGTGATATGGACTCTTCTTTAAGGCTACAAGAATGAAGAATCGAAGTCTATGAAGCCCAAACGCATAGTCATGAACTTATGATAGATGATTCATTGGTACTGATTGAATGTTTGATGAGAGATGGTTCTGGCCAATGAATTCAAGTATGCTGGATATATTGTGGGCAATTATTTGTTTCAGACCCCTTGGCTAGATAATTCCCCCAAATGTTTGGTTCCACAACATCACAATTCTTCAATCTTTTCAAGAGACACTAGGCACCGTTAGTAACATAATACACCTTGAACGATCCTTCGAGGAATCCAATTTTTCCCTTTTCATGCCCGGGCACATACTCCACGTTAGAGGATGTCTGCTTTTCTTAATGGTAACTGGTGTGCAACACAACTTTTCATCTCCTCTAGAAGCTGTCTTTGCCAGTTTTAGCAAGGAGAAATTGATAGCGTTTAATGACTACATATTATTTATGCTAATATGCATTTGAGTTGAAAATTATTATTTAAATTTTCAAGATTAATAAAATGACATTATTCCATTTGAATACATTCATGGCCAACTAGGGGTGGCAAAAAATGACCCAACCCATCAATCTGCCAAGTAATAAATGAATTTGGGTGAACCATTTTATACTCCGGGTCAAAATGGGTCAGACTTAAAGGACCCTTATATATTGACCTGTCCAATATCATCTAATTCATCTCTGCTGCTCTCTCTCTCTCTACGATTTCTCTCTCTACCACGCTACCTCTATCACGATCTCTCTCTACGTCTCTCTACGATTTCTCTCTCTCTCTACGGCTCTCTTTGAATCCCTTCTCTCTAATTTTCTATCTTGATCCCTCCCAATCTCCAAGATTTTTGTCCTTCTCTCTCTATATATATATGTATGTATTTCTGTGTATATTTCTCTTCCAGCCTGAGTTATCAAAATCAATCAACAATACAGTTTAGGCACAGGAACTTTCACTATTTACATTGATTTTTTCTTTTTTTCTTTTTTTTTTGGTTCCTTTCTCTACCAAGCATTTGGCTCAATTTGGTAGGCACATGCACAATCTAATACATCACTGTGCATATATATATATATATATATATGTGGGGGGGAGAGATGAACGTAGAAACCATGGGAATCGTTTCAAATGAAAAAGTTTACAGCACCCCAATTTTTTTACTCCAATAATAATAATAACAACTTTTGTCACTTACAAAACTAATTATTATTTAAAGAAGTATATCATCTGAGAAAGAATTCTGTAGGTGGTAGACTTGAAAATAGAATAATATTTTTGCAGTATATATTTTTTTTCCCAGAATCTTAAAATATGGGACTCTCTAGCCACGATAGACATCTTAAAGGTTGAAAATTGCCGTATTAATGTATAGACTTGAAAATAGAATAATATTTTTGCAGAGTCTTTTTTTTATTTTTTTCACCCTAAAATCTTAAAATATGGAATTTTGTAGCCATATATAGACGAAAAACATAACATCTTAACGGCTAAAAATACCGTATATAATTTTGTAAAACTATTTTACCATAAACATTTATTTCTTATATTAAAATTGGGCATAACAATGTGAAGGAAAGTAAGAAAATTAAAAAGAAAAGAAATAAGAACCTGTGAATCGTTTCAAAGGAAGAGTTGGGCAACACCCAAACTCATGACTCCAACAATTCTAACTGCAACTTTTATAGACTAAGAATAACATTTTTGCAGGGAGAAAAGAACATCGTGTTTTTTTTTTTTTTCCTTGTGAAATCTTAAAATATAAGACTCTCTACATATATATAGACCACAGACAACTCTTGACAAGAGGCATCTTAACGGTTGATGACTTTTGGAAATTATGGTTATACTTCTTAATATGCAATGGTTTAAAGAGCTGTTAACCAAATGTCCCTTAGCTTTTCTTCTTTTTAAAATAATTTTTTAAAATGTATATAAATATTATAAATTGAATACATTTTTATAGGGTATATAGATATATATACTGACTGGATAGAACCATGTGAGGTGATTGAACTTAACAATATTTTGAGATAATAAAATAGCTTAGATGATTTGTAAAAATAATTTTGAAATTAAATAAAGAAATAAAATTTAAAATGAAATTAAAATAACTTGTAGATAAAAGTGTTAAATTAATTTGGTTTATATATTTATAAATTGAGAACAAAATAAATTCAAACCTTAAGTTATCATTTGAATTATTATTTGATTGTTGATATCAAAGATAAATAAGACTTTTGATCATCTTTAAAGTATGTTAATCTAAAACCTTATGCAAATCTTAATATTCTTGTGGTATTTATAGCTGAATAATTAAAGAATAAAATTAAATAAGACTTTTCATCATCTTCAAAGTCTTTTTATTTAAAACCTTATACAAACCCTAATATTTTTGTGGTATTTATAACTCAACAATTAAAGAATATAATTTTATTTTGAAAAATAATGAAAAAGACTATTAAATCAATTGCACAAGAGATTTAATATATCAAATCATATGATGTATTAGTATATAACAATACCTTTATAAATACTAGACATAAATAATATGGTTACATTATAAATAAAATCATATGATTTATAAATATATAGTATGTTTATAAATTGTACGTTTATCAGATCATATG
>JAOTQH010000053.1:6046796-6057344 GCA_025631255.1 Cornus kousa
GACTATGGTAGATGGGCTATGGAATAAGTTAGAGTCCCGGTATATGACGAAATCTCTTGCGAACCGCTTGTATCTAAAGAAGCGGTTGTTCACTCTTCATATGCATGAAGGTTCGTCTATGAAAGACCATCTTGACGAGGTAAACAGTATCATCATGTACTTGAATAATATTGATGTCAAGATAGAGGATGAAGATCAAGCTATTATTCTGTTGTGTTCTCTACCAGCCTCATATGAGAACTTTGTCGATACGATGATGTATAGAAGAACTGCTTTGTCCATGGAAGACGTGAAGGCAACTCAGAATTCCAAAGAGTTGCAGAAAAGGGCATGTGAGGCCAATACAGAAAGTTCGGCAGAGGGGTTGGTTGTTAGAAGGAGAATAAATCAGAAGGAAGGGTCTGGTAGCAGAAATCATTCTAGGTCTAAGAACAGAACGAAGGTGCTGAGGTGCTACATCTATCGCAAGGAAGGGCACTTTAGGAAAGATTGTCTGTAACGTAAAAAGTGAAAAGGAAAATCCTCTGAAGTTGATAGTTTGGCTGTTGCAGAGAGTAATGATTCAAATGGTGGTAACGTTCTCACGATTTCAGTTGGCAGCTCTTGTAATGAGTGGATTCTTGATTCGGGTTACTCGTTTTCATGCTTGTCCAAACAGGGACTGGTTTACCTTTTATCGATTTGTTGATGAAGGGGAAGTTCTGATAGAGAATGATGCGGCGTGCAAGGTTATAGGTATCAGTATAGTTCGAATCAAGATGTATGACGGCATAGTGAGGACATTGACTGATGTCAAGCATGTACCAGAACTGAAAGAGAATTTGATTTCTCTGGGTACACTGGATTCCATCGGGTCCACTTACAAGGCTAGAGGTGGAGTCCTTTTTGGGTTTCAAGGGGTGCTCTTGTGGGGATGAAGGGACTGAAGAAGCATGGTTTATATACTATTCAGGGTAGCATAGTCACGGGTTCAGTTGCTATATCATCCTCGGATCCAGATTCAGTTACTACCAGATTGTGGCATATGCGGCTTAGGCATATGAGTGAGGGGGATGGAAGTTCTGAATAAGCAGGGTCTGCTTAGTGGTCAGAAAATTGGGAAGCTGGATTTATGTGAGCATTGTGTCTTTGAGAAGCAGTGCAGAGTGAAGTTCAGTACAAGAATTCACAGAACCAAGGGTACGGTGGATTATACTCATTCCAATCTTTGGGTTCCCTCTCAGGTTACTTCACATAGTGGTAGTAGATATTTGATGACGTTGATTAATGACTTTTCTCGGAAAGTTTGGATTTACATTCTGAAGCACAAGAATCAGGCCTTTGTTATCTTCAAGCAGTGGAAGACCTTGATTGAGAAGCAGACTGGAAAACAGATCAAGCACTTGAGGACCGACAATGGCTTGGAATTTTGTGATGGAAAATTAAACGAGTTCTACAAGACTCGCGGGATTATGAGGCACCACACAGTGAGGAAGACTCCACAATAGAATGGAGTTGCATAACAGATGAACAGATCGCTATTGGAGAGGGCACGGTGTATGTTGTCCAATGCAGGGTTAGACGAAGGGTTCTGGGCTAAAGTTGTTTCTATAGCTAGTTACTTGGTGAACCAGTGTCCATCGACTGCTATCGACTGTAAGACTCCAGAGGAGGTATGGTCTGGTTCTCCTGCTAGTTACAGTAATCTGAGAATATTTAGGTGTCCAGCGTATGCCCATTTAAATGAGGGGAAGCTTGAACCAAGGGCTAAGAAATGCATATTATGGTTATCAGCCCGGGATCAAAGGATACAGATTATGGTGCCCAGCAGCTTCAGGAAAGAAGATACTTGTTAGCAAGGATGTGACCTTTCAGAGTTTGTGATACTTGCTTAGCAGAAGGAGGTAGTTGATTCAGGGATAGCTCAAGGTGTCAGTGAGCAGGTGGAGCATGTGAGGGAGACGCACAGTTGCAACAGTATAGTGTGGCTGGAGACAGGCCTAAAAGGGATATTAGGCTACCTGAGAAGTATGGGTTTTCACATGCTAATTCAATTGCTTATGCACTTAGTGTGGCAGAGGACATTCATGAGTAGGTACCATATACTTATCATGAGGCCATCACAGGTGGAGAATCAGCATAGTGGTCTGTTGCCATGAGTGAGGAGATTGAGTCTCTTCATAAGAATCAGACTTGGGAGCTAGTTAAGAAGCCTAAGGGACAGAAGATTGTGGGTTGTAAATGGGTCTTCAAGAAAAAGGATGGACTCCACAGGTGGAAGATGTGAGGTACAAGGCACGCTTGGTGGCGAAGGGCTATACACAGAGTGAAGGGGTAGACTTCAATGAAGTGTTCTCTCCTGTGGTGAAACATAGTTCAATCCAGGTGTTACTTGCTATGGTTGCTCTGTATGACTTGGAGCTTGAGCAGCTTGATGTTAAGACTGCTTTCTTGCATGGTGAGTTGAAAGAGCAGATTTATATGCATCGGCTTAAGGGGTTTGAGATTCTGGGAAAGGAAGATCATGTTTGCCTACTAAAGAAGTCCTTGTATGGGCTGAAGCAGTCTCCTAGGCAGTGGTACAAGCGATTTCACGCCTTTATGGTTGGGAATGGCTACTGTATGAGTAAGTTTGGCAATTGTGTGTATCACAGGAGGCTCTCAGATGGTTCGTATTTGTACTTGTTGTTGTATGTTGATGACATGTTAATAGCTTGCAAGAACATGTCTAAAATCAAGAAGTTGAAGGCTCAGCTTAGTGGTGAATTTGAGATAAAGGATCTTGGTGCTGCAAAGAGGATATTGAGTATGGAAATTCACAGGGATAGAGGAGCGGGCAGATTGTATTTGTCACAAAGGAAATATATTGAGAAAGTGCTGGAACGCTTTGGTATGCAAGCGTCAAAGCTTGTGAGTACTCTTTTGGCTGCCCATTTTAAACTTTCAGCACGATTGTCACCACAGACCGAGGAGGAGATGGAACACGTCTCATGTTCCTTATGCTAGTGCAGTTGGTAGCTTCATGTATGCTATGGTGTGCACTAGGCCAGACATGTCACATGCAGTTAGTGTATTGAGCAAATACATGGATAGACCTGGGAAGGTCCATTGGCATGCGGTGAAGTGGATATTGCGGTACTTGCGAGGCACTGCAGATGTTGGCTTAGCATATGACAGAGGCAGCAGCACGTGTGGTAGCGTTGTTGGATATGTTGATTCAGATTATGATGGAGATCTTGATAAGAGGAGGTCCTTGACAGGGTATGTCTTCACTCTTTGTGGGAGGATGATCAATTAGAAGGCAACTTTGTAGCCCGTAGTTGCATTGTCTACTACCGAAGCTGAGTACGTGGCAGCTACAAAGGCAGTGAAGGAAGCTATATGGTTGAGAGGCTTGGTTGGTGATTTGGGCTTACAACAGGATGATTTAACTATGTTTTGCAACCGCTAAAGTGCCATACATCTGATTTAAAATCAAATGTTCCATAAGAGGACCAAGCACATTGATGTCAGGTTTCACTTCATCAGAGATGTGGTTGCACAGGGTGCTATTGCAGTGAGGAAGAATGGGACAACAAAGAATTTGGCAGATATGAAGACTAAAGGTCATTCCTGCCTTCAAGTTCAAACACTGTCTGGACTTGATTGGTACTTGCAGTTACTGAGGCCCTAAGGGGCATATGGAGGAGGCAAAAGGAGTAGTTGGAGATTGTGAAGCTTGGCGTAATTCAAGCAAAGGTGGAGATTTGTGATGTTGCGGCCCGAATTTGGTGCCGGGTTATAACCCGACGACCCGTTTGATGAGCTTTATGTGGGCCCAAGCCCGCCAAAGCTCCGAGGGTTATTTTTGACCCGTTTTTGCTCATGGGTTGTGGACACTAATTAGTACTCTCTTGTAACCCAATATATAAGGGCATATAGGGTTTGGAGTGGATATAACAGAGACACTGAAATTCGTACATAATTGAGAGTGGGGCTGAAACTTATAATCTCCTATTTTACACATAGTGAAGACTTTCACCGGATCTTCGCCATGGACGAGGCTTTGTCGAACCACATATAAATCTGTGTTTTTTGCATAGTGTGTTTATTTTTCTATCGTGTTTTGTAATTGTTGCTTGGTTTGCTACGTTTGTCGTAACAATATCAAAACTCTTCCACCAAGAGCAAACCCTTTCCTTAAAGCCCTTTGCCCGAAGGCATATAGTCTCAAATGTGATAGGGGAACCCCTCTTCCATAACCCACCACAATCCAAAACCAACGAAATATAATCTGACGTGGGTCTAGCCAATGCCTCTTAAACCACATCTGGGAAATTCTCCTCCCAATCTCCAGATAAAAGGAATCTATCCAGATGGAGACAAGGTAAAAGAAAATCTACCGTTGGACCAATGAAAGACACTCCCTCTAGAGGCAAGTCAATTAAAAGGAAGCCGTCAATGAATTCAGAGAAATGCTCCATCGCCAAAGTCCATCTCCACACACCCCCTATCGACCTCTCCATCGAGGAACGTATTACGTTAATATCCCCTCCAACACACCAAGGATTAGGCCATCTCCTCCGAACAGAGCCGAGTTCCTCCCACAACAAGTACCGCTCCCCATCCTCTATGGGACCATAAACACCATAAAGAGCCTATAGAAAGTTGTCCTCCTCTATGGAAAACTCCCGGGAATCAAAGAATCTTCCCAGCCACAACACCCATCTTTTATCCTACATCACAAGAATGCCCCCTGAAGTGTCCATAGCATCCAATGACACCCAATCCACGAATCCCCCACACCAAAGGCTCCTCACCTTTCCTTCCCTTTTCCAGTTTTCATCAATGGAGTGAAACATACCGATGGCCTGACCATCCTCGCCAAGGAGATTGCCCACAAGCCAGCATTATCCCTTTTTTTGATAAGTAAAAGTGTATTAGAAAAGCATTCAAAAAGGGAACGCATTCCAAGAGCTATACAAGGGCCAAAGCCAAAAGGGAGTACTAAGGCCTGGCATTATCCCTCACCCACACCTCCCTATTATCCCCATTTTCCCCACCCTCTCCTTCCACAACAGCAAAAATCTCATCCCTCCCCAACTCGGGACCCACCACTACCAAAGGAACCAGCAGCTTTCCATCCATGGAGTCACACCCCTCCCGTGGCAAAATCCACGTCACCCTCCGAAAAGTTTCCCGACTGCCTATCCCTCTCCTCTATAATAGAAACAAACGATATTTCAGGCCAAATGAGTGAAAATTCTCCTTCAGAGTCTTCCCCCTTTTCCACCGCTCCAGCATCCATAGAGCGGTTCAACCCTTTTAACGCTTTATAGAGGGGTGCCCACACTAAACCTAAGGTTCTAACACCCTAGCCCGCGCCAAGCCTAGGTCTCGAGAAACCCATCCCATCTTAAGTTACGCCATGCCGCACAAGTCTCAAGTATTTTTCGGGTTGCTCGCGTCATCCCAAATTTTAATAACTAATACAATAAAATGTTAAAGTACATAAAAATCTTAAATTTTTTATTATTTGTTTCTGTTGTAAATAAGAGCAAGAAAATAGAAGAGAAGATTTCTTGTATATGACTTAGATATGAGTACATGTGGGTTTATATAGGAACCCAAGACATCCACTCAGTACATTAATCTAGCCAATTACCAGAAATTAAGCTAATCAAAATCCTATAATCAAGCTAGCAGATTTTATGCATCAGAATATTCCTATAATCAGGCTAGCAGATTACATGTAGCAGAATAGTCAACTTTCCTAATTAATTTCAGGCTGTAAACAGCCTATATTCATGACAGTAGTCATAGGCGGTTAACTAATCTTTTTCTTTTTAATCCATAAATTCTATCTGTTTTTTCTTCTATAATTATACAAATTAAATTAATAGAATCGGGGTTGATATTGAAGGATATGTGTAACTCGCAGAAATTACACCGCACCAGATAGAACCAGTACAAGCAGCACAAGGAAATGAAACAAGAAATCATTTGAGTTACTAGAATGGAAGTACAGTCTATTTAAGCCACCTTGTAAGAATAAGAATGCTGCCATGTGACTGAAAGAAGGGAAGTAAGTATCTACCTTATTCCCTTTTAAATCTTCATTATTATAGGCTCCACAGTCTAAATAATATTGTCACTACCCGCCCCACTGTGTAAATATTGCCTGCTTTACACACTCTCTGTGCTCACGGTTTTCGAAACGTGTCTACACAATTAGGAGACATCCACACATATAAGTGCCAACACCTCTTCCCCCCGGGCAATGTGGGCGTCACAAATATCATTTTTCTCATGTTCATGTTTCATGGGGTCTTCCTTATACTCTCTCATCATATGTAAGAATAAGAAGGCTTCAAAATATTTAGGTTCGTGATGACTCTCTCCGACACATGATTGTTAAAATCCTGATTAGAGCATTGCAATATTATTCAAAAAAACTGATTTGACCTGGATCAAACAAAAAGTTTTGGAGGGTGGAATTTTCATTGAATCCCTATGGAATTGATCAAATGGATCTTCTTCTATTTGCAATTGTTCACGGGCTACACTACATATGATTAACTAATATTTCTGGGTTCTGCTAAACATTTGAATATTTTTCATCCAAACAAACAGAATTTTCCTCCTTGCAGGTCATATGGCCACCAGATTAAGGGAGACGGAATGAAAGAAGTATGTGATGCGGTGATTTGTTGTCTTAAAAGAATATATAGATTGCAAAGGTCTTTTATGGGTAAGAATTTTTGAAATGGTTTTATATTTCAAATATTTATAAACATGAAGGATACACGAGATGATGCAGCATCAGCAGAACAAAGGCTTCCAAATGCTACGTGGTGTCCTTCAGATTTTATGGAAAGATTTGGATCTGTTTCTTTGGATTCTGAAGAAGAAACTTTGAGCACTAAAGAATCAAATAACTACGGCAAGCATGATAGGTTGTCATCGCAGACAGCGTCACAGATTCTATGGAGAACTGGAATGCTTTCTGAACCCATTCCGAATGGTTTCTACTCTGTCATTCCTGTGAGTGTTCTTTTTTCTTTTCTTTTTTTATTTTTTTGTTAATTTTCTCTTTTGTTAGTGCTGGCGAGAATTTGCTGTTACTATGCTTCCTGCTGATTATTTCTCTAGTATTTATTTTTTTACTGAAATTTGAGCTCTCAGAGATCTATTGGTGATTTTGCCATAGAAGGAATCTGTTTTTTATTATATCTTTGTGTATGCAGTTCATCTGTTTTGATTACAGATCTTGTTCTGCAGATTTGTTTGAGTAATCCTTTTTTATTTCTTTTCTTTTTCTAGATTCTGCTTGGGCAGGTCTATAATATGAGTTCTTTGCACTTAAATGTCTATTTTTGTTTCTACTGGGGGAAAATGCTAGAATTAATATTTTTAATGTTTCAAATTTAGTTCTAGTAGGAAAGAAATTCAGATTGGTATATTATTTTTGTGGTAGTTTTTAAGCAGAAGCATATAGGGAGGTGTCTTTCTTGTTTTCTTAAGAGACAAAGAACCTTAGAATTTAATGTTGTAAATCTTGTTGCCAGCTCTTGAATGCTCTCTCTAATTGTAATTTTAGTCTGTCATTTAAGGACGAATCATGTTCTCAAACCACAGTTACTTTCATGCTATTGGGAGTAATGATTCTAATGAATGACAATGGAGGGACAAGGGTGCTAAGTCGTCAATTGTTTTCTTGGAAAAATAAGCTTTTTAGAACTGATAGTTATGCATATTTTGAATCGCATATATTAATGTTTTAATTCCAACAAGTTTTAATAGGGGCCCACTCTTTTATATTTATTCTGAGATTCTTTATGCAAGACAAATTTGACTTTTCACTACATTCCATATTCTAATCAAAATTTGTCTAAACAACAAATATCCTTGAAAAATACAATTTAGATATGGTTTTGATCCTCATTCCAACCCATCAAAGCCCTTTCCTAGCTATTTGGGGTCATTTACATGCATCATGTTTTGCCATTATGTCCTGCTAAGACCATAACTTAAGTTAAATAATAGCCATCATATCTTTCCTAACTACCTCAAACCACATTGGTTTTAGCTGTCTCCTTTCCTTTGCGTTACCCTTAATTAAGGATCATGTAACTTTTCTTAACTCTTGTAGTAATTGGACATCATTGAAATGGTTGAACCATTTTAGTAGATTTCTCTCTAAGATTATCTCCATAGTTGCTAACAACCCTCTCATGAATGTGTTTGTTTCTAATTTTTCCTTTTTTTGTCCACATTTCTGAGCATCCATTTTAATGATTATGTTGTTTCTTAGCCACCCAACACTCTATCCCTTAGACTATAACTTGTCTAAATATATTGTTTCTTAAATCATCTTGCTTTAAAATTCTATGATTAACATCGTATCCATTTCCTCCTCGTCTCTCTCTCTCTCTTTTTTTGGGTGGCATAATCAAACTAGATAACAAAAATATTTGTTTTTGTGAAGTTACATTCCATAGTTTAATTTTAGTCCCTACTAATCCCAAAATCTCTTGATTCTAGACTTCCTATTCAAAACTCTATTTTAGCACTTGCTCCTTCTCTGATGTGATTAATCAAATGATGTCATCAACAAATATCGTACACCATGGAACAATGTTGTTAAAGGCGCACCTAGGCTCCAGGCTCATACAGGCACAACAGTTGCATCTGTTGTGTGCCCAGGTGCTTCGTTGGCTTCGTGAATAGCAAGAAGTAGTCTCTCCTCCAGATGTTGTTTGGAAGGATACTCTGGTAGGTCTAACTGGTTGAAACTGCATCCAACAACATGATCCAACAATTAGATAATCAAACAATCAATCCCTTCTAAGGTGTGAGCTAACTATTTTCAAGGACATCGATGAAGATATTCAGAAAGTGATAATTGGAATAGAAGGTTACCAAGTAGCCTTTGACAACATTTGCACCTTTAATATAGAATATGAATCTGTTTCAATAGTAATTTAATTTTTCAATTGTGCGCCTCACTTCACTCAGGTGTGCGCCTCACCTTGTGCCTAGGCTCCAAAGGACCTCTAACACCTTAGTGCGCCTTGGGCAGTTAAATAACACTGCCATGGAACCTCATATCATCTGTAACTAAGGCAAAAAGATAGTGTTAATGCCGATCCTTGATGCGAACCATTTCTCTTGTTTCATGTACATTTATTCTTAAAGTGGTGACCATTCTTTCACACATATCCTTAGCATGTTAGAATATTTATTTGTTATTCCTTTATTGTCTAAAACTCATCGTATTATATCTTCAGGATCCTATCTATGACTATATCCAAATGTATGAAAATCATTTGGAGATACTTATTTGTCTTTAATAAATAAATAGCTTTTGTTGTTGAGGTCCTTGACATCAATTCAAATTGATTGCTTGATACTATAATTTTACACCTTATTAGTTGTTTAATAACTCTCTTCCAAATTTATAGTATGCTCATTAATTTGATACTTTGGTTATCTGTACATCTTTGAATATTTCCCTTCCATAAATAGTGTGTCTGCTCTTTCTCTTGCACGTAAAGAACCACGGGCATAGAGGCACTCTTCACATCCAGCTTCCCCCTCCTAATAACTTTGTTTCTCGTCATGATTCCAACATCTCTAGCACTAATGGAGAACCCTTCTCGAAAACTCTATTCCCTTGTCTTATAATTTTTCATTTATATGGGCCCTACTTAATAGCTAGTTAGGAACATTTGATAGCCTGTTACCAAAGTATACCTCACATATCCTTACATAGGGGTTCCTGGACCATAATTCATTCGTGAAGCCTAAATCTAGATTTACATCATTATATTTGATTAGTGTTGTTACATAGTGAATTAGTGATGCGTCTAACTCTTATTTATGTTTGTCATATGCTAGGTCACATAGAGCGGGAGCCGGGAGTGGAAGTGAAAGTGAGAGCAGAGTGTGGGAGCAACAAAACTTATATTTTACTCTGAACACAAATGTTCTACGAGTGCGAGTTTACAAATATCTATATATAAACAGTTTATATAAGTGTAATTGATATTATCTCCTAATATGTAAATATTGCCCGATTACTTATTCTTAAATATCATGTATGAGTATTTATTTTTATTAAAGGTGAATTATTTTTTGATGTATTTGTATCTGTTGATAGTAGTTCGTGAGTAGGATGAGGAGTTGATCCACGTAGACCAAGGAATCTGAGATCAGTGTCCGAGTGGAGATTCAAGCAACACAAGGGACTCTCTGGGCGCAGAGATTAAGAGAGGGAAGGTAGACCTCGGTATCTCATAAGCTCGAGCTCAGCTGTTCTTAACAATTAATGGGGTTGTTGTCCTGCCTTAAGAGGCTAATTAACTCTCCTATTTATAGTACTTGACTCCTCGGTCAGTACCCATCGGTCCTTCGGGTGATCTCGCCCTTGTCCAAGGGTTCGAGAGTCACTCCTCCCGACAGATGGGACTTTGATGGACAGGCCGCAACGTCTTACCCTTCAGTTAAAGGAGGTAATGGCGCTCCTTAATTAATGCGGGTCCTATCAGACGTCTTTCATAATTAATGCGCTTCCTATTTCACCTAGCT
>JAOTQH010000053.1:6062770-6074922 GCA_025631255.1 Cornus kousa
AGGAAACGACTCGGTCCTCAAAGGAAGTTGTCAATCCACCGAAAAGAGTCTCGGAAGTCACTCTAGAGCACTCGAAACGACACTAAGTCACAAGAAACCGAACCCGAAAGGGAAAAGACAACGGAAAAAAATTTACCCGTGAAAATTCAGGATATGATAACCTAAGATAACCTAAGAACCTGTTAATAGGACGAATTTGTCCTCGATGGATATGATAACCTAAGAACCTGATATTGGTCTGAAATAACTTGATTTTTGAAGCAGAGACTACAATACCATTTTTCTGAATGATTGCAAGAAACGTTTTCAAATATTTCCAATGCTCTTCTAGTGACTTAGAGAAAAGAATGATATCATCAATATAGATGATAGAAAAATGACTGTAGGAATTAAAGATTTTATTCATGATGTTTTGAAATTCACTGGGAGCATCTTTTAATCCAAAAGGCATGACTTTTCACTCATAGTGACCAAAGTGGGTGGTGAAAGCAGTTTTATATCTGTCTCTTTTGCGTAAGCGAATTTGCCAAAATCCTGATTTCATATCGAATTTAGAGAAGATAACTGCTTGACTTAGGTGACTAATAAGGTCTTTCTTATTAGGAATGGGATACCTGATCCATTCTAGAACCTTATTAAGGGGCTTATAATTAATGACTAGACGAGGGACACCTCTTTCTATTTCAGAGTTTTTCTGAACATAAAAAGCTGGGCAAGACCATGGTGATTTGCTTTTCTGAATAATCTTTTTGTGTAGTAGATCAACAATTTCTTTTTTACAAAATTCCATAACTTCAGGACTCATCTGGATTGGCCTTGCTTTAGTAGGAACGTGTCTTCTTCTAAAGCCTTTGATGTAAGGTAATTTGACTGAATGCCTTTTGCGATGCCAAAAAGAAGTTGGAAGATCAGAACAAACTTCTTGTTTAATTTGTTGTTCAAAATCTTGAATTTTTTGTTGAAGAATTGGATTAGTTAATTGATCATTTATGCGTTCATAATTAACTTCTTCTTTTAAGAATTTCAATTGTTGAGTTTTACTATGAATTAGATTTATGGTCTTGGAAACAGAAGAATCAATGACTGATTTTAATTCTTTTCTAGAGGGAGGACTTAAGAATTTAAACTGGACTTCTTGTCCAAAGGGTCGGGTTACTAATCCTTCATTATCAGTTATGAATGGATAAAGAAGTTAAATGAATGGGACTCCTATAATCAACTTATCAGTCATATTTTTCACTAGAACAAAGGATATTTTAAAACATACATTGTTTTGACAAATATGAGCCTTGGATAATTTATATTTTATATCCATTTTACTTCCATTGGCCGAGCTTAGTTTTTCAGAGGTTTTCTCATAGTATTTGGTTGGTATGAGACCTTCATGAATACAATTAAGATCAGCTCCTGTATCAATCAATGCAATGACTTCAAGTTTGAAATCTTTGTTGATAATAAGTGTAACTTTAGCATACCATTTCTGGAAGGATATGTTAGTTAAAGTTTGGAGTTTCTGAGAAGGGATGGAATGATCAGATTCTTCTTCATCAGATGATTCTTTCCCTTTGAATGAAAAAACAGGATTTGTATGTAACTCATTGATATCATTTTTTATGACTTGATTTTTTTACTTGAGGATTTTTATTTCTGTTTTGATTGTATTGATTTCAGCTTGGAGATCCTGGATTGTTACTTCTTTTGGTTGGTTATTGAACCTTTCTAATGTTTTATATATACTAAAGTTGGGTTTACTAACAGTTGGGGGTTTAGCTTCTGGGTTTCCTAATAATATCTTAAGTTTTTTAAGATAAGAAGATTTTAACTCAGGGTCTTTAACTTTGCTGATTAAATCAATAAGCAAGTGTTCTTATTCTACAGTTTTTGCGAGAACATTAAGGGTCTTAGGTTTGCAACAATTATCTGTGCATCCTAATGTAATGTTGGGAGAACTAGGAGAATCATCAAATGACTGAAATGAAGTACTAACTTCTGGGTCACTATCACTGTCATTAGTGTCTCTTAACTGGAATATTTGGTAAAGGGATTCTTTGATGTGATCAGGAATTTGTAACTGATTTATTTTCTTTTTCGCATAGCAGTCCTTTGCAAAATGACCTAGCCGACCACATTTATAGCATTTAACTTTGCTGGTGTCTTTGGTGTCTTTGTTATCTTTTTTAATAGCAGTCTTTTTCTAAATTTCCTTTTAGATTTAGGTTTTTCTTTGGAATAATACTCATTTTTGGGGAATGCTGATTTTCTGTTTTTGTAATTTCTACGATAGCCTTTCCTATAGGTTTTTCTATGGGATGAAACTTTTTGTCATGAAGGAGATTTGGGTGGAAGACCATATTGTTCACAGAAGATTCTCATTTCATATTTAGCTCTCTTTCTATCATTTTGTAACTGGTCACTAATCTTCATGTCAATACACATTCTTAATCCTTCTTTTTGGATTAAGCTAATGATATTGCCATATGTGAGGTTGTCATAGTCAATGACACATGTGGTTTTACTGAAGGTTTCCCTAATTTTGTGAGCAAAGAGGTTGGGTAAGCCATTAATGAATTTTTCTTTCCAGAATGGCTTATTACTATCATCTCTGAGCATTACTGTGTGTTTTTGCGAGATGTTGGGAGTTGGGGGGGATTGATGAGATAGAGATTTGATTTTTACAATATTTCGTGCTATGCGAGTGTTTAACAGAATTAATATGTATTCTAAACAAGTTTTTATGACTTGTGTAGAGTTATATGTAATGGATAATACATTGAAAATGTTTTGAAGAAAAATTTAGATTGAAAATCAAGTAAATATTAGTTTGGAAACTAATATTGATCTTGGCAATTTAATTTTAAAAATAATATGAAATTGAGATTGAATATGTTGATTCTATATACAGTTTTGAGGGGTCATAATGTAAAAGGTAAACTCAATTAATTAATTAAAAGAAAAAAAGAAAAAAAGAAAAGAAAAGAGAAGTCAATTAATGAAGTATGTTTAAAAAACATGGAAGTGAAGAGTTTTTCATGTGAAACAAAGCTCGCAAAGTGGGCTTCCAACCAAACTAGTTTAAAGTTAAGCTAAAATAGGAGGGTTTATCCAAGTCAAGCATCAAAACGGGGCTTTCAATATGGTAGCACGAGTATGTACAGTGATAGGCTGAGAATGGAACCCAGCCCAATATCTTTTCATAAAAAAGACATGTAGCCCAACATTAATAATAATAATAACAATAATTAGGCCCTCCCAGCTTTAGTTTTGTATATTAGCGAGTATGTTGTGATGAAATAATATTAATTCAAAAAACGAAAGAGAGGTGAGAGGCCAAAGGCAAGTTCCAGTCCACTATGAGTCTTTCAGCTCGTACACAATCCCTCATCTTACATGACTAATTTCAATTACATTGTGTATTCGATTTGCGTCCAATTTTTACTCTCAAAACCTAATCGATCACAAGCGAAATGAGTGAGAGGAGTATGCATGTTTCATGGAGGGGATGGGGTCCAAATGGAAAGGTTAGTGGAGGTGGAGATCGACTTCTGGAATTAGGGAGATTAGCAGTAGTAGTCGTGGGAAACTTTAAGAATTGGCATAAATGAGGTCGGTCTGTTTGGTTTAATTTTTTGAAAACAATTTTTTTGTTTGGTATATCCTAATGACTATAATATGGCTTATCAACTGTTGGGAAGCCAATTAATTGCCTTAGGTGGTGGGATTCATCCCATATTGTGTGTTTGATGACGAGGGGTACTGTACTGATCTTGCAAGTCCTCTAAGCTAAGCTTTTTCCAAAACCATGAGCTGCATGCATGCATGTTTTGTGGGATTTTCAATTCCAAGAAGCTGTTGTTGGATTTGATATAGGATGCTTTCATCCATCATATATATATATATATAAACGTCTAATAATTGTTATTTGAAGCCAAGGGAACAAATTAACGCATAAAGTTGAATTTATACAGAGTTTTTGATATAAAAATAATAGGAGCTGACAAATTCGATCCCAAACCCCCAAAAGGAGACTCATAAAACCAACATGACAGTTATTTAGATGAAAGCACTAGGCTACATCATAAACTATTTGGAAAAACAAATGGAAGAGCATTATTGAATTACAAAAGTAGTACTCCGCCTATAGCTTCAACACCATTTTCCATTTTTACAGTCCCACGATGACCCCATCATCCTGCACTCACAAATATCCTTCATCAATATTTTTTCAATGTATATATATGCAACTTTCAAATTCAAAGTAATTAGAGTTAACTAGCTAGAAAGTGGTGGATTATTCATCTTTCACAAAAACACAGTCACTACCTAAATTATGGAGACATTAGACTATCAAGGTAATCCATTAAATGAGTTAGATAATTAATGCAATTCTAGTTTTTTTATACCAACTATATGAAAATGCACTCTCTATCTCAGGTACAGCACTTGTCATCCTAAAATTGTTCTTGTGCAAGAACCACTAAGGTCCAAGTTGGGGCAACCACCCCCACTCAAATTTATTTATTTATTTTGTATACATACATGTTCATAATTCTTAGACTACCCTCTCTTAAAATTATCAAAACCTTAGATGGCCCCACTTTTCTTTTCTTTTTTCCCTTCTTCTTTTAATTTTGTAGAGACATCTTTCATATATTTAAGCACCACTTTTATTATCATCAAACTGTTTTAAAATAAAATATTTTCCTTTTATTATCATCTCTCTTCTCTCACACAATGCATCTATAATTTTCTTTTCTTGGACTATGCAACTGGCCGGATCCCTACTTAAAATTCCACCCATCAACCAAGTCTATTTCTTGGACTCTCTCCCAATCTCTTTCTTCTTCTTTTTTTTCTTTTTTTTTTTTTTTGGGTAAACTACAAACATATCCACACTCTAAGATACATATAGACTTTTTCTCCTAAGAGGATTTGAACCTTTAAATTTTGATTTGAAAAGAAGAAGAAGAAGAAGAAGAAGAAGATATTACTCAAGTCAAAGACTAAGTGGTAACTATTTCTCCCTCATTTTAAAAGAAGAAGTGTGAAGAGAAAAGTTCAATTTATTTCTTACATTTAATCAATGCACAAGAACAATCACCAATAGATGTAGACTAGTGGAATGATATATCTCATTATTTCTAGAAGAAGCTCAAAAACTACTTAGCAAATGACCATGGAGAATGTAGAATGATGAATCATTACCATATGAAACTTGCACGTTCACATACCTAATTAATGTATTTAAATATATCATAAACCAGCATTAAGATAATTATTTGGTTAACAAAGTAAGGTAAGTTTTAAACCGTTCTACCAATAGAGTGATATAAACAACAGTATTGTACAAGCTATATATTTCCATTCACTAAGACAAAATGATATGAACATTAGGATTGAAGTGGTTTCTCAAAAACTAGGAAAAAAAAAAAGAAAAAAAGAAGTGGTTTCTCAAAATAGACATTTTCAGATAAATGCAAGAAATTATTGGTATTTAAAGACCCAAATATTATGTCCATGTCAACCCTTCATATGGAATCCTTAGCTAGAGTTGAAAACAAATTATAGATATATATATATATATATATATATATTTTCCTAGTTGGTAATTATAGGTATAGGTTCAGTAATATCATTCCATATATATATATGTTTCACTGGTTTTGAACAAACAATGTGGGTTACATAGAGGCATGCATTTAGCGAGGACAAAACCAAGTACTATAATTTCTGTACTGAGAATTCAGAGGCAACAAGTCACAGTGGATATTCCTTATTTGTTAATGCATACACTATACCTTGTTGTTTTGCTAGTGTTATATATATATATATATATATATATATATATATATATATATATAATTAACTATAAAGTTCATGATGGTTTAATTTGGCAATAAATTAAATTCATTCAACCTTGGAATTAATCTCTCTCGAACACCAACAACCCTCATATGAATCATTATTTGGTTTAATTTCCCAATGGAGAACTTCTGAAAACATATGAAATAACAGCTCTTTGAGTACAATAACTAAAGTAAAAGAAAAGATATATATGTTGTTAAAGAACAGAAATCAACTATTTGATCAGCATGCACCTAATTAAATAGGTTTAATGAAAAAGAAAACTGTACTTTTTTTTATATATTATGAAACCAAGGCACTGTGACAAAATGGAATATTAGTAATGTCCCACAAAATCTAATGCAGACAACAAGCAATCTAGTAAAGGTGCATAGGACAATCACATTAGGATATACAAAATTTCTGAACTGCCCTTTCAAAGATCTTATGCATTACATGGAAGTTAATGGGGGAATTACTTGAAATTGGGTGGTTAATTGTTAACATCAACTTGTTGGGCAATATTATTTAATTAATAATCTTTTGGTTTCTAGTACATGCATACATATGAGAGATTTGCAATGATGATAATTGTGATTTAAAAGTATATATATATATATATATATAATGTGAAAGGCCAAACTGGAAAGCATGAATGGACCCTGATATATTACAATTTAAGAGATTAAAATGAAATTTTAAATTTATCTAATCATTGGTCAATTCTTATTAGACATTAACATGCAAGAGTGTGTGTGTGTCTCTCATGACAAGTCCATTGGGGCAACAAATCTACAGAATCCAAAAAGAACCTAAATTAATGAAAAGTTGACAAATAAGTGAGAAATATTAAATTAGGATTTACTAAATATACAGTCTTGCAAGAGAGAGAGAGAGAGCTATATATTGACTTCTTTTTTCTGAGGGAGTGAAATTAAGATGTTAAGGATTACATTGTCACCATTTCATTTAATTGCTTTGAGTGTTGGAGGAGCTAGCTAGGTAAAAGGTATCTGATAACAGTACTCTAGCTCTCTAAGATTACTGATCGATCACAATAATCTTAAAGTGATTATGCGCGTAAATTAGAGTTTTGCATTTCTGTTTCTAGGGTTTATTAATTATGAAGAAAAAGAGTGGAAATCAACCATTAATCTGTTTATTTCTTCTTGTTATCATTTGGGGTTTACAAATCCAATCTAATGCTTTAACAATTACCTACCTAGCTAGCCATCTATGAAGTTACATAAATATAGTAATAGATAGAGTATTCTAATTCACATATATATATATAATCCAATATTATTCAACTTGAGAAAAATGAAAATTTGTTTTTGTCAGTGCTAGCTAGCTAGCTAGCCTTCATCCTTAATTGTAAGCAAATTAAATCTACTAAAGTAGAGTAATATTATTAATAATTTCCATAGAAATTTACCATTTTCTAAAGCAGCCATAGAATCAAGCGAAGCGCATCCTAGAACTGGAATCGTCAAAGTCATTGCTTTGATTTGGCTTCTTTTTCTTCTTATAAGGGATCCCCCTTGCCTTAGCTTGACACTCCTTCACTTCTCGAAGATAAACACGAATCGTGCTGCTAGCGAAAGGGTTTGTCTCTGGTGTGCCACCGTTCTCTTCGTAGGCGGCTCTAAGGCGTCCGATGAGTGCATCAAGGCTGCCCCAAGCCTGCCTTAACGGGCAGGTGCAAGGAGCAGGCGGCTCGGGCTGCCCGAAAAACATACACCCTTGTAAGTGAACTTTAGTCTTCCCAAACTGATCTAGGTATCTCAGGAAATCAAGCACATGGCTGCTATTGCACTGTGGGAGTGAGACTGGTGGCCTCTGGTTCTTCAAGTACTGACCAAAAGTATTCCAGTCTCTCCGTTTCTGTGATTCGTAACGGCTCAGGGTAGCCGGTTGATCGCCGCCAGGGGATCTTGATGACCCCTCGACCAACTCCTTCCCCCTGTCACTACTACTCGACATGAGATAGAGAAAATCAATTAAAGATGGATCGGATTTTATGACCTAAACGTACAATAAGGCAATATAATAAAAACCTCAAGGTTGAGAGGTAAAAGGAATAGAAAGGGAGGGAATGGAGTAGTGGAGGAAAATGGAAATCACATCATCTGCCTAGCTCTCCATTTTGAGTTGACATGCAATGGGCCACACATGAAGTTGCTTTCTGCTCCTCTCTTTTTCATCTTTCATTTGTTGTCTTAATTTTTATATATTATACTATACCACCATATATATATATATATATATATATATATATCTATAACCATCAACTATACGTTTCTATTAATGTTACTTACAATTACTACTATATATATATTTTGTATGTGTGTGTATATTGTTGTTGTTTTGTCAATATTAATTGTACTTGCCATTTTGTCAAACAAAAAAAATAATAAAAAAAATCAGAGACATAATCACCATTATTGTTCTGATCTTGGTTACACACTTTGTGCGTGCGTGTGTGTGTGAATGTATGTATATATATATATACATATATATAGACAGATAAATATATTTTATTTTTAAAAAAGAAAAAGAATTAAAAAAAAAAAATGAGAATCCAATTGATCACTACATGTTATCCAAAAAATATAACAAACTATAATACGTACCAAATTATATATATAGAAAGCAATAGGATTTGATGAATTAATTAAGTCGTAATAAAAATAATAAAAATCGGTATTAGTAGTTAAATGAGTTGCTACGCTCGCGGAACCCGTTCTAGTATTTAAAAGTGTAGAAATTGGAGTTAACTAGCGAAAGGGTTGATGTGAATGAAATCTAGTACTACAAAATTAAAGGTTTGATGTTGCTGATGTTAAGGTTGTCCTTGTCAAGGTAACTGAATGTTCATAAAAACCCTACAATATTAAAACACACTCAGATAGTGAAATATATACATCACCTTTGAAGTCACCTTCCCAAAAAAGAAATACCTTTGAAGTCTGTCTCTTAACCACAAAGCCTTATGTCAGGGTTTCCGGGAGCATGATCGCATGTTGGCAATTAATATTCATATATATATATATACAGCCTTGATACACATATATATAGTTTCATGGTAAACATACATACATACATACATATGGATTCATGGAAACATAACAATAATAATACAGCTAGAGACATGTACTACGTACTCTTTAATTAAGTGTTCTTTTGAATAGTATCAAATGGTACGTTAGTATTATGAATTGTACAACTAATAAATTAGCTATTTTGATACATATATATGGTAACCACCATTGACAACATAATCAGAACCTACATTCCCACTAATATTACATGAAAACTTCTGTACGTATATAATATAGACAATGGGTATTAGCTAGCATGATTTGAATATTTTGGGACCCAATAGTTCCCTCAAAGATGCATACATAATGGAATAACACATTGGGAAATTTGTCTCAATAGTGCCTCCTATAATTAATAACACTTCTGGACTTTGCTTTATACTATTAAAAGAAAACACTCGACACATGTAGGAGTGCAATAGCCAGCCAATGAGTCCTAGTTGAGTGTTCGTAATTTTTTTTTTTACCCTTCACTTCAACGGCTCTTCCAAATGTTTCTATGTTTTTTTCTTAGGCCTCACTGTTTTTATTTGAATAAATTGATATTAAATTAATTTTTAAAAAATTTAGGAAAAAGCCAAGAGCGGGCCTTTTATTGCAACACCTAATTTTTATTTTTATTTTTTTATTTTTCTTAAAAATTCCATTTTGAGAGACCGATTCTATGAGAAGTACTTCAGGAAGTTATGCGAGGGTATCCAACCTTATCAATATCTCAAATCAATTATGGGTTCTGTTTGCCAACTAAATGGACACCAAGCACTAATATATTTTTAACATCGAATTAGATTGGTAATCATTCAAATTAAGAACGGAAGCTCGTTACTTTGCTGACAATTACATATTTTTGTTGGGTCAAAAGAGTACTCCTTGGCTATTTTCTTCACAAGTCTTATTTGAATCAAATAATGTTAAATGTGCTAGTGTGGCTCTCCATTTAACAAAAGTGGAGAATTATTATAAAGTCAACCATACTTAAATGCTCTTAGATCTTAAATGTCTTGATTGATAATAAAATTAAATCTTTTACTTGATTTTAAATTAGGATTTGTGAAGTACATACTAGTAGGTAGTATCATATTCTTGGCCTAAGCCAAAATAGGTTGGATTTGCACATACATTTGAATTCTTACTTGCCATAATTTAAGAGTGAGATGTGAGGAAACCTGAGGTACACGTCAAGTTGATGGAAATGACATCCGACCAATCTTGTAGGGTCCCACGTTGAAGATACCCTCTGCGAAATTTGATGGTTGCTGACTGATGGCAGCCGTTCGATCTACAATTATGCATCCTAAGGTCTAGAATGATTTATTGGACTCTCAATATAATTTTCTAATTTTCTTTTCTTTTTTTTGGCAAGGGAATAATAATTTTCCTATATATATATATACATATATATGTGCCGTAATACTTAAAGATAAACACCCTCCATTCTAAATTAAACGATTAATTTTAGGAGTCTAACTTTGTAAGATAATGTGTTTTAATATTTTTTTATTATATTAATATTCAATGAATTATTAAATATGTTCGTGATGGTTTACTTTTTATAAATATAATGTAAAAATATTAAATTAATAATATTATAAAAAAAAAATTTAAAAATAATATTTTAACTTTTTAATAAAATATTTATTTTAAAACAGTCATAAATAAATAAATATTTAATTGGGAACCGAAGGAGGAAGTATTCTCCTATACTTACATTTGGCAATGAGTTGACAAAAATGGTGAAGTACTACTATCTATCATGTCATGACTCGATTGATACAATCTACAGTTAAAGGGCCTGCTCTTGGCCCAGAATTAAAAGCAAGGAATAATATAATGGATTCCATATATTTGTTACTTTAGTTTTAGGGTCTTTAAGGGCCTGGGCCCGTCTGCTAAGCATCCAAGTGGGCCAGTTGATAATCTTTCATGTGGGCCTGATGGCAGAAGATCTTATTATCATGAGCTTGTTCAGTCCATGAAGTCAGGTCCCCCCAAACCAAACAATAGAGCTGCCACGTGGAGTTATTTGGAGAGGGGTTCACCATTGGTAGTCCACATACTAACACCACGTGGGAAACAAAATTTCAAGTGATGGGACTTGCTCGGGTTGTATTGGTGGTGACTCAAGGAGTCTGCTCATGTTGACAGATTTAAAATTTAGGCAGCGATCTCTCCATTCTAAAATATTTATCCTTCTTATTATTTTGAGATTTACATATCTCATTCAAAAAATAGATATACTATTTTTTATAATATTTTCAAATTCTCATTTTGATTAAACAAGCACACTAGTTATCAAATATTGTTTTGTCCAACAATGATATATTTAAAAATTTACTCTTAACGATACAAAAAACCCCTGTTATCATAAATAGCTCAATTTTCTCAGGTTAAAAATTTTGGGACAAATGAAGTAATAAATAAAAAAGAACAATACTAGGGACTTTCAAATAGTTTGTCCACTTTCAATTTTTGGCACAAAATCCCCCTAAAAAAAATTAATGTAACACTTCCTTGAATCTTGCATGTGATGTTATAATAACGAAAATACTCCTTAATATAAGATTAGAATAAACACAAATAACTCATTCGGCATAATGTTATAATGGTGTACCTATAAGAAAATGAAAATACTTGGAACAATTTTAAAAAAATATATCAAATCAAATCAAAATTTTACTTTCTAAAAATTTAAAAAGAAAATAAATAAAAAAATCAATTTTTTACTTTTTTAAAAAAGTTAAAAAAGGAAAAGAAAACCTAAAATGAAAATCATTTTAAAGAAAATTTATATTTTTTAAAAATTTATATTAAGGGGTATTTTTGTCAATATAACTTCACTTTGCAATAAGGGGAGTTTTAGGTCAAAAAACCTTTTGTTAGAAAGTTTTATGCCAAAAACTAAAAGTGAAGGGATTTTTATGCAATTTGCCCTAGTTCGTATTTGGGGCAAATGAAAACATGAATTTACAGAATTTGAAAATTTTGAAAAAAATGGCCATCTAATTAACAAAATTATTTTACTTTTCCTATAATAAATCAAAAATTAAAAAAAATTGAATTTGTAGATTTTACGGCTAATATTAAAGTTCTGATTTGATTTGTGTGAATTTTTATTGAATATTCTTTTACATTTTATTTGGTGTTTGAACCTTTTCTTTTTTTCTTCTTTTTTTTTTTTTTGGTTGTTCATTCTTTAATTTGATTTAACGG
>JAOTQH010000053.1:6081680-6092772 GCA_025631255.1 Cornus kousa
ATTACTCTACTTCATTTATACCATGTAACATTAAAAACATAGCTGTGTAATCATAATTACTATGACCAATTTACTGTTACAGGGATACAAACGTCAATTATGTTTAATTCTTGAACGAGGTCACAATTCAATTTAGTATGTTTGGCGTGATGGGTACAGATGTACGGAAGAAGGTGACATTTATGAACTCGAAGCCGAACAAATTATATGATACTTTTTCTTTTATCATCGTAACATTTTCACTTCCGCATATTTTTTACCGACACCTGGACTCAAATCTCTTCTCCCTTTTTTAATAAAAATAAATTGTGGGTATGCATAAATATGTACAAAATTGTACAGTGTCCAATAAAATGGGCCGTAAGAGCAATGGCCTAAGGCCCAGACTTTTAGTTACAATTAAGCGACTATAGGACACCCTTACCACTTCCAAATGTAAGAGAGTTCAAACAAATATAAATAAATAAATAAAGTTTGAATGATTGTAAAAAAGTTTGAATGACAAAGAACTCAAATAATACTTTTAAAAAAATTAAATTATCTATATTTTATTTTAAAAGTAGAAGATTTATCACTAAATCACACACTCCCTCATGTTAATTTTTTTTTTTGCCTCCATGATGTCACAACTTTAGAGACTAGAACATGGTGCTTACACGTGCCTTCCCTTTTATCAAACCAATTTTTTTCCTTTTATCAATAGAGTACTTTTTGTGGTCAGTTTTTGATTTGCAGGTCTGTATCAATGGCCGTATAACCTAGTCCTATCCCTTGACATCTTGAAATACGACGATTCTAGTTCACATAAATAAAATGGGTGCATAAATTTCTTATAAATAATAATAATAATAATAAAAAGAACCTTAGTTTGTTTCTTTTAAGTAAGAGTAGTAATACTTGTAGATTTATTTTATAATTACTTATCTGTTTATTTGTTGCATAAATAGATCAATTATAATTAATAATTCTAATAATTCACGGTAACAAATCAATGCATGTATCATTTTTTCAATAACACTCTTTCGGGTAACATGTATTCAATAATGGCAAGTAATTATATATAAAGAATTATAGCAAATACACGTGCACACACATACATATATATATATATATATATATAATTTATGAAAAATTTACATACATATTATATGTCACGTTATTGACTAGATAGTGTAGATATGACAAAATTGAAACTGCAGAGTTATTAGGAGAACAGTGGTAGAAATGTCTAGACATGAAATTAATCTCCAAGGGAGGAATAATATTTGGTTGACCCAAAAAAAAAAGGGTAAACATAAGAAAAGTAGTGCTTTTGAACAAGAAGAGTAGTAGTATATTACCTGGGTCCCTAACAGTTGTGTTGACATCGTACCCTTTCTCAAGCAATAGTTTGACGAGCAAAGAAGCCACGAAACCACTCCCTCCGACCACACACGCCGTCTTCATTCCGATGATGAATACAAAAATTCCACCTCTGTAACTTTCTCGCGAACCAAACACCACCAAAAAGGATATATATTTTTAACGCATATGCCTTTCAAGTGTTGCACATAAGTATATGCGTTCTTAAATAGGGGTATTACGTTTCATCTAATTGTATTCCGAGAAGAAGGTGAGCACGTGGGATCACACTCCCAACAACTCTAAAGTCTTAAATCTTCAAGTCTAACGTTGTTTCTATTCAACATAAAGGAGAATTTCATAACAGGTCCCCCACTAGCCTGTCCCAACAAACCCAATAATTAATTTTATACAAATGTTCAATAGGTACCCAATGAGTAGACCAAAAAATACTCCTCCGTCTCAAAATTCTGGGTTTTTTTTTTTTTTTTTTTTTGGGAGAATATAACTTTTTATGACAGTAGTTCTAATTATTTTATTATTAAATTATATATTAGTGTACTTATTTAATAAAATAAATTTGAATATTGACTCTTATTTCAAAGATAAGAGAATACGTCAAAATTAGTACACTTGTTTAATAAAATAAATGTCAAAAGAGTAGTTTAGGAATATTATAAAAAAGTATTATATTCATTTTAAGAATGTGATATGTATTTTGGAACGTCCCAAAATAAAAAGATGGACAAATATTTAGGAAGAGAGATAGTAAATAAATAAAAGAACTAGTTCAGTGCCCGACACATATTATTAGGGGTATGGAGTAATCAAATATAAGTAAATGAATGAAACAAAAAGATCTTTGGACACCACTAAGACATGTGGAATAATATTTCATCTACTTTTAACTTAAAAAAGTGAAAGGTTTGAGTCTTCCAAAAGCCATTGTGGGATTAATTTGGGGAGGGGGGAGGATTAGCAATCATGATTTATAGTCACAATCATGATTTATAGTCACAGTGTAACATATTCAAACAAATATCTATATTAATGAATTTATAAAAATATATAACGATATTAAATCCTTATATGAATCGATCGTTACACGCTTGCAAGGGCAAATGAGATTTATAGATGCCCAATAATTGCAGGTGAATGGACAATTCAGCATTTTTAAGAAGTAAAAGGGTTTGGTGGGTAGCTGAAACATGATGGATGCAGTCCTGTCACAGCCTATAGGTGAGAGTTTTGAACAACTACATGGATTGCGCATTATTGGCCCAATATTATGTTTTGGACCTTAAAAGGCAAAAGACCAGTCAAGTATTGTACTACGTATTAATTAAATCAAGCATTGGATTTGGGCCTGTTTAATTTTTCAACTCTTGAAGATACAGAAATATAAATAATTACTCACTATATATAAATCAATTTTCTCTCGTCCTATCCAATTTGATTTTATCTTTTTATTTTTTATTTAGATTTGCAGTCTTGGAGAGTTTGTTTTGTCTACAAACAGATAATTTAAATAGGGAAAATATAATTTTATTTAGAACAAAAATTCCAACTAAGAAGACTGGCGAGAGATTTCTATCCTAAAATGAAGGATAGACAAAATCACACTTAATTCATTTTATGATAATCATTTATGATTTTCTAAAATGAGTTATTGAGAGGGTTTTTTTTCTTAGAATTTTTTTGGCAAACAGAAACATTGCACTTGCTAGTGTGAGAGCACACCATTTGCTTCACTTTCACTCTTACAATTTTTAAAATGACACTAGTGCTATTTATAGACCATCCTCCTTACAATACAGGGTCAAAACTACTCTAGAACTCTCACTTAAATATCTACCTCTCTGCAAAACTTGCTTTTCTAAAATATGGATTTATAACTCATAAGCCCTATTTCTTTTTACCCTTCTAAAATATATTTTACTCTACAAAATTCGTAATCTCTCTAATATTTTATAGAATATTTCAACTTTATCTACACCTCACAATTTTCACACAAATTTTAAAACCTCTAAAACTCAATTATCCTTATGCCATAAAAAAATCTCTCTCTCTCGCGTGTAGCTAGCTCAAGTAGCACCTCAATTTTCATATTTAACATTATATATTTTAGAATTAGTCAATTCATAAAGATGTGTGATGATATTAGGGTTACAAATTATAACTACCCAATAATTGCAATTGAATGCATGGTGGGTGGTTATTGGGACCCTTGGACAAAAATTTTAAGGCATTTGGTAGTAAAAGGGTTTGGTGGGTAGCTGAAACATGATGGATGCAGCCGTGTCACACGTTCGTGTACGTGAGAGTTTTGAACCGATGAAGGGCACGCGTACAACTTCATGGGCCAGGTAGCCATGTGGTTGATTTTATTTATGAACGTTGGGTCCAATGGGATACATGATGGGCCCAATATTCTGTGTTGGACTTTAAAAGGTTAAAGGGCAGTCAAATATTGTATGTATTAACTATTAGGGGTGGCCACGGATCGAATCGGATCGGATTAGGCATCAATTTTAATCCGATCCGCTCGCAACGGATTGGAATATTTTGAATCCGCCACCAATCCGTTAGCCAACGGATCGGATTAGTGAAATAACGGATCGGATCGGATCCAATCCGCGGATTGAATTTTTTAAAATAGTTTATTTTCACAATTTCATATCCACTTATAAAGTTGTATAATTAAACATAGATAAAACCAATTTAAATGCATAATAAGTGAGGCAACCGCTTTTCTCTATGCTATTCTTTAGTACTTTGAGTTCTTTCCTCTTTGGCTAGATTTCGGTTTTAATTGGAGTTCATATATATATAAATATATATATATTACGGATTGCCACGGATTCACGGATCGAATTGGATTTTTGACAGCCTAATTCGCCACCGATCCGTGGGACTACGGATTCAATTTTTTGAATCCGCCACCAATCCGTGGGATTATTAATCCAATCCAATCCAATCCGTACGGATCGAATTGGATCGACGAATTCGCGGATTTTTTGCTCACCCCTGACCAGAGCTACAAAGGACATAAGTGATATTTCAGGAATGTTTTTTTTATTTTTTTTATTTTTTATTTTTTATTTTTTCAATGATATTTCAACCTTTTTTCCTGTTTTTTTTTCTTACATTTTCATTCGTTTTTCTGTCTGCCCCAAAAACTCGTACTCGGGCAACGCCAGAGAGAAATCTTACTAAACCCTCCCCTTCAGAAACCCTAAAATCTCTCAGATCGGATATGGCCTCCTCCAAAGAACGCGACAACTTTGTCTACGTCGCCAAGCTTGCCGAACAGGCCGAGCGCTACGATGGTTAGGGTTTCTATCTGTCTAACTTTCTCTCTCTAGATCTCTGTGACAACTTCAATTTTCTACTTCTCTCACTTATTAGGATTCTGCTCTCTTTGATTACTAGGAAAATAGAAAAAAGCAAAGAAATTTTTATAGTATTAGATTTTGACTTCAACTGGACTCAGTTTAAAGTATCTAATGTTCTTATTTTTCCCAGAAAACCAAACACAGGGTAGGGTTTATTACTTCATAAATGATTCAAAGTTCTCCCTTTTTTTTTTCTTTTGATTTTGACAGAGATGGTTGATTCAATGAAGAAGGTTGCGGAACTTGACGTTGAATTGACTGTTGAAGAGAGAAATCTACTCTCTGTGGGATACAAAAACGTGATCGGTGCACGGAGAGCTTCATGGAGGATTCTGTCATCGATCGAGCAGAAGGAAGAGTCGAGAGGGAACGAACAGAACGCTAAGCGGATCAAGGAGTATCGGCAGAAGGTTGAGTTGGAGCTTACAAACATTTGTAACGATATCATGGCTTTGATCGATGGACATCTCATTCCTTCATGTTCAGCCGGAGAATCGACTGTGTTTTACTACAAAATGTGAGGGACCTAGAGTTGATGATGTGTTTGTTGTGTTTTTGTTTTGACATTACCAGGATATTTAGGATTTGAAGTTTCTGCTGGATGTAGGAAAGGGGATTACTATCGGTATCTTGCGGAGTTCAAGTCTGGTAATGAGAGAAAAGAGGTTGCTGATCATTCACTAAAAGCATATGAGGTATATTGTCTTCCATTTTCTAGTTCACTTTTATTCACTTATTTGGCAGCAACGTTTAAATATTTTTAGATTTAATTTTCTATGAAACAGAAATTTCTAATGACATTGGAATCGTTTGATATTGGCAGTTTTTATGGATTGGGTTTTTTTGTTTTCTATTGGGTAATGGTGTTAATTGTTATCTTGTTTTTTCTTTCTTTCTTTCTTTCGTGCATGTTATGTCAACATTGCTATTTAATGTTTTATCTGAGGCAAAGTTGTTCAGAGAAGTAACTTTTTGTTGGGATTTAATAAGAAATATCATGATCACGTGATCAATAAACTTCACTCTTTAATATTATCGAACAACCTATATTTTTTCTTATACCATGGTTTCAGTTTGTGCTTGACTTGAGATGTTGTTCTCTTCAACCAAGTGTCAAATTCTCTAGCAGATGGTGTTATGTATATATTATTACTATTTAATTTATCCTTATTTCTTATTTGGGGATATTTCTCAGAGAAATTTATGTGGCATTATTATCTTAGTTTGGCTTTTATGGTTTAGGTGGAAGTTCTGGGTTTTCTTTGCTGTTCTAGGGATGCTTCAGTTTGGGCTGAGATGTCTGTAGAGGATGCTTCCTTTCTATAATCATATTGATTGAGTATATAAGTGAAGGTCCTTGGGGACAGATTTCATTTTTGCTAGAGATCTAAGACCAGTCTTATTCTGAGGGTCTTTATTATTATGCATAAGTTGGGTAATTCATTATTGAATTGTTTATCTACATTTGAAGATTTCAGAGAATTCACTGTATCTATTTCTTTTCATCATTTTACATGACCATTGTTATTTCAACAAAACCGCCAAACCAAGAGGTGAATGTGAGAAGAAGGGTTGTACAAAACCTCTAAACCTCATCACATACTACTGGCTATGAATCAATTTGAAGGGACAATATTGAAAAGAAAATATAGAGGCTTTTTGGCATAAAGGAATTACAGACGATTTTGATGGATTCACCCTTACATAACTTGGTGTTTAGTTACTTTCATCACTTTTAGGTATAGGATTCTACAGAGCGATGCAATGTAGATAATTCTGGAGTTGAGGTCACTACCCAGTGCACTCATCCGACACCCTGTGCTGGCAGGACCAACATCCTTTTCCCTCAGTAATCAGTATAAAGAGTAGTTTTCTGCACTCATTATTCACTTTTTGTACCTCTTGTTCCTCTCAATTTTCTGCGCATAATAGCAAACTTATGTTTGGCATGAACATGATATCATATATTCTTTTATCATTATAGTTGGTTGAAAGATGTCGAAGATTAGATCATTTACTTAGTGTTCCTTATATGCGTGTATTTTATAGCAGTTGGCAGTTAGGAAATAGAAATAAAGCATTATTATTATTATTATTATATATTTCTCTCTCTCTGTCTCTATCTCTCATTTATCTATCTATCTATAGCTTTATATATATGTATATATGTTTTTTAATCTTTTTGCAGATGGCTACCAAAGCTGCAGAGGCTGATTTGCCTCCCACGCATCCTATCCGATTGGGTTTGGCTTTAAATTTCTCAGTCTTCTATTACGAGATTATGAATTCGCCTGAAAGGTTTGTAGGATCTCATATTCAGCCTGAAAGTTAATAGAATTGGTCTGTTCTTTATCCAAGTTGATGTGGAACCTGCTTTTGCAGAGCCTGCCACCTTGCAAAGCAAGCATTTGATGAAGCAATCTCTGAGCTTGATACCCTGAACGAGGAGTCCTACAAAGATAGCACCTTAATTATGCAACTCCTTAGGGACAACCTCACCTTGTGGACTTCGGACATTCCGGAGGAGGGAGGTAATTGTATAAGTTATGACAAAACTTTATTGGGCAATGTAGTTCTCAGTTTTCAGGATCACTTTTCATAAGATTTGTTTGTTTTCTGATTATGTAATAATTGTTGTGTTATTTCTGTTTCATTTGCTTTAGTGCGTGTGTGTACAAATATTTTGCTAATGTTGATGTCCTTCCTGTTGGGCACACATAAGCCATCAGAACATGTCCCTTTTAGTAGGTAAGTCTCAGATAAAGTGCCCTCTTATGTTTGATTAGTTGATCTCATTGGAACCCCAACAAGCTTGTCAAGAACACTCTTGTAGCACCTTTTCCTAAGATAGATGAGGCGCTTCCTCTCTGGCACACATAAAGTCCTTAGAACATTCTTTTTCCTGGCAAGTAAATTGTCCTCTTATTTTCTATCAATCGGCCTCATTTGTTGATATGCTCTATATATTATGCTCTTATGCAATAGATCATATCGTGTAATTCATGCAAAGATTGTTGGTATTTGGAATCCATGGACTTACAGTTAATTACTTGAGTTTGGCTTGTTTAACGTTTGATTCAAAATATTTACAACAATATGTGTGTTAAAAATTGTTTCTATCACAATATGGTGAATGTCTAAAATCTCTGTTTTGTGTTTTTGTTGGATTCCTTTTAGAAGTTGTGTTTCTGTTTTTTTGCAAAACAGATCTACACCAATAAAAACATGTCAACCACCAGGCACGCCTCGACAATCGTTTTTGTGTTTGACTTGTGGTCCTTGCATGTAGGAGTGCCCTTTTTCAACCCATACTACTAAGAACATGGCTGCCCAAGCCTGGGTTGAACCCAACCTCAGGTTAGAGAGACCTAGCCCGAGCTCGACTATGGTCAAGTTTGTATGTTTCAACTGGGCTTGGACAAAAAATAAAAAAAAATGTACAAATAAATAAACCAACTCTTATATAATTAAGAAAGGTTAATTTGAAAGAGAGAAAAAGTAAATAAAGAATTGAAGAGAGGTGAAAGAGAGATCAGATGATAGTGCATGTCAAGAAGTACTTATTTGATGTTATGGATTTGAATCAATAAACATCATCACATGTATTTATATATAGTCAATAAAGTTGAGAAAACAATATTGACAGTGTTTCTGGATGGATCCACGTAAAATCATGTGTAAAATGTCATTTTCCTTCCATTTTCTCGGGAACCAAGCAGACTTGAAGATATAAATATACAAGAATTTGCAATGAAAATGAAATCAATTGAACATATTCCTCCAAAGTCCAAATAGGAAACCAGAGAAGCTTGATCAAGAGGTTTATAACTCTCAAAATACACGCTCTTTTTGCGATTTCAGGGTTATAAAGTTCTGAACACAAATGACGAGCGGGGTAAGGTTTCTCCGTGAGGCGAGAGGGCTAGGGAGTTTAGGGTTTCTCTTCTGAATTCTGATCTCTAGAATCTTCTAAAGAGATAATGAACTTATATAGGTGACGCATTTAAGGGTGGACATGGTCCAGTATTGGGATGAACCAGGGCCGATCCGGTCCCAGTTCCAAAAATATTAAACCTAGAACTGAACCAGTTTTACATCTATGCATGCACACTTGTGTACGTACACATTTGTATTGCCATGTCATGATTTTGTGGGTTCGTACTTTAGGACACCTCACAAAAATTATTAACTACGTGCAAGGATAAAGAGATAATGAGCTAGAATATATAAGAATTTATAATGACTGAAGATTAAGAAGTTAAGAGGATTCAACTGGCCCATGATTAATATATAAGAAAAACGTGCTATTACTCTGTATTCATTGGTTCAATTGCTTAATGTTTCATAGTTGATGCATTGCGATGCATTTTGATTGTTCTCATGTTACATTTTATAATGTCTTCTCAGAAGGCAATGGGAGTTACATTTTATAATGTCTTCTCAGAAGGCAATGGGAATGATGAACAGCTGTTTGGTGAAACGCTACGAGTGGAACACAATTTCCCTGATATTTATTTATTCGCTAACTAGGAAGCATCATCGACTGAATGAAGAGTTTTTGCTTAAAAATTATAACATATTTCTTATAAATTCTACAAATTGTCAAGTCAGTCCAACATCATCATGCTTCATATATTTTACGGACTAGGTTGGTGCTAGCTTTTTAATTCATGAAGATGTGTTATTGTTGCTGTTTTCAGTTCCTTAACACCTCGTGAATGCAATTTTCTATTAAAAACCACTTTTTTAAAATTGTTGTTTTTCCCTTGAACTGCAACAGAAGATGCCCATCGAATGGATGCAGCCTCCAAAGCTGGTGCTAGTGAGGATGCAGAGGTGGGATATTGACATCTCATAAAGTTACTGTTCTTTTGTGATATATGAGTACTATACTTAATTATATTTAATACGGAGTAATTGTTATCATTATTATTTCTATTTTGCAGGGAGGCAGATAGAGCTTTATCACCTGCATAGTTGTATTCAGGGAGGATGGCCTTACACCCTGGGATATTTGTGTTCAGTTATAATAGATTTTTTTGGGGGATTCTCTTTATCTTATTATGTTATAATGTGTTTTATTATTATAAGCTTGGCATCCCCAAGCCTTTTACTCTTCAGTAGTGGGTGGAGTTCAGAGGATTGGTTTGGTTGCTCTAGGTGGTTTTAACATTTTCAATGACTATCCAGGTTGAGAGTTTATACCTTTTTTTTTGTTTTTCTCTAGAGCTTTATATATTTCATATTTACTTTCTCCCCAAGTTTTAATTTAGCTGCTTGCATTTTTATTTGTTTTTGTGGATGCTGGGAGTGCAATCTTATCCTCTATGTTAGTGCAGAAAAACTCAAATAGTATTAACTGCATGCGAGTCACGTGCAGCTCACATGACATTGGTCCTTTTTTTTTGTTTTAAAAAAAAAGATTAGACAAAAGTGCAAAAAAAAATTCCTGAACTTTATCAAAATTGCAAATACCCCCGAACTATCTAGGATTGCAAATCAAACCCTTAATTATAAAAAAAGATCCTCCTGGTCATTGGATCACATCTTTCGTCGATTAGAGTGTCAAAATTACCAAAATATTCCAACTTAGTAATTCATATAAAAATTGTAAAATATAAAAAATGTACAATAATCATAGTACCTTCAGGGCAAAGTGAATAGAATAGATCTACTTTCTGACCTTAGTTTGGGCCAAGTGAATAGAATAGATCTACTTTCCGACTTTAGTTTAGTAGACTGATCGCGGACCAAAAAAATGTACAATAATCACAGTACCTTTTGGGGCGTTTAGTAACGTTTTCTGTTTTTGCAGTCACAGAAATGATGTTTTTTAGTTGTTGCCACAAATTTGAAAATATAAAACAATAATTGTGTTATATATTACACCATATTTGTTACAAAATTCGTTTCTATTTTTATTTTTATTTTTATTTTTTATTTTTTCATGGGAAGAATTTTAGGAGTTAGTGATTAGAGGGGAGGATAGATGACTTGAACATGAACTCTCAGACACAGGGAGCAACCAAACCGCTCAGGCACGACACGTGCTTGCATTAATATTAAAAAGTCATAAATCTAAAAAATCTAATTTAAAATTATAAATCTTAAAACTATCATGTACATCATAAGTACAAAATGAAATATTCCCACAAATTATGTATATAAATACATGTATATGCATGATGTATACATTTATTATGTGATATATAATAAATTTTGCATATGATAATTTATTATGAATAAAAAATATTAAATAATATATCTTATATGTAATAAAATATATATTGTGTCATAATATTGCAAATTAATTATAACTTAATATTTACATATAATATAATATAGATATGATATAT
>JAOTQH010000053.1:6096111-6125096 GCA_025631255.1 Cornus kousa
GGGTCTTATTGTAATTAGATATAGGAGTTGTGGCCATTATGTAATTAGGCCTTTCTTGTATTGTATATAACTCCCTTCATGTTTTAGGGTTAATTATATATGAGAAATATGGGCTGAGAATGCTTGCTCTCTCGGTGTCTCCCTCTCTCTCTCTATCTCTGTTCTCATTATATATACAAATCTCCAACTTTACATGGTGAAAACGACGCATTGAGAAAAACCCACTAGCTTTAACTTATGGGCTATGCTAATTTTTGGCTGAAAACCTCGTTTAGGGCTCTGAAATTGCGTTTTATTGTGTTATAGGAGGTCTGCCGATTATTTTGGGATTTTTGTTCGAGGCTTTAATGAAGTCTGAATGCTCTAAGATTTTATATTTAGTAGTTTTATTTGATTATCATTCTTTCTCTATTTTTCCAAAAATTTTAGAGAAAATTTATTTTTAGACTTATTTTTAGCATTAGTTTCCTTTTAGTGTTAGGTTTTCTCTATTATAAATATTTATGTATTGCAAGAACAAAATTCAACCTTTTATCAATAATATTTTCAAATTCTTTATGAATTTATCTTTTATTGAATTCTTTATGAATTTATCTTTTATTTTATGGATTCAAAACACCTACTTTGTGGATTTAAAATAAATTGTTCCTTCTGAGCATTCTTTCGTTTCTGTTTATGTTAGTTGGTATCAGAGTCTTGTCTTTTCCTGGTCTGATGGAAGGTGATTGTTTTCATGGTAACCTCGCTAGCAACGAAGATTGACAGAGAGTGGCTCTTTTTAGGGCTGAATTTTAAGACTATCAATGTGAAACCCAGCAAACGTTGTAAGATATTCAAACAATGCTTGCTAAGCTTAAGTTCAGTCTAGAGCATAATCACGATACAACAAGTTGCGCAACGACATAGATCGTGTTCATCCTGTTCGTAATCGTAACCGCTTCCCTCCGCATAGTCAGTCAGCCTATGAGGAAAAGGAAAAGGTGTTTTGGGGTCATAGAGACGCACGAAGATATCATGATTATGATAATTATGATTCTATGAATTTTCCTCCTAATTTTGATGGTCTTTTTCATGTTGAAGATTTTTTAGATTGGTTGTAGGATTTTGAGGAGTTCTTTGATTACATGGGGATTTCAAAGGATAGGAAGGTGGCACTCATTGCATACAAATTAAAGGAAGAGCTTCTGTTTGGTGGGATCAATTGCGAGTTACTCGTGCACGACAAAAAAATAGCATCGATACAATCTTAGTTAAAGATGAAACATCTTTTTAAAGCTCTTCCACTAGATTACAAGGAGTATGAGGAGATCTAATTTCAGCCATACCAAGATTACCAACTACGGTGTACCAAGGTTCAACCTTATACCAATTTATCGTTGTCTTTAAATCCTCAGCCTCCTCCTACAACAGTAGGATTTGCACAAGAAGAAAAAAGTACCAAAAAAGTTTTATAAATCCAAGAAATAGAATATCATATTAGTTCTTAAGAAGAGGAAAAGAAATTAAGAGATACAAAGAATAAAAAATCAAAAAGTGTTCCTCCAATTGTTGAAAGAGAACAACATCAATTTGTGGATTATGGGCCAACAAAATTTCTAATTTGCATGTTCCCAATAGTATGAAAGAGTTGGACCATCAGGTTGAAGCAAAGAAGGATGATCCGAGGGATAAGTTTATTCTAAACATTAATAATAGCATAAACGGATCACCGAGTACAGGTGTGCAAATAAGATTCTTGTAGGAGTTTCGGTGTTTAGTGTAGATAAGAATGACTTTGAACAATTTGATACGTACTATGAATAATGTCACGGTGATTATGATCACAATACCAAGAAGTCAATGGGCTTGGGAATCATCACTTGTTATAATGGCAATTCAAACAAATCTAATGCTCCTATTCTTGGTCAAGGTGGTTGGATTACTCACCATGCCAATAGAATTGCTAGATACGTGGTTGGAGAAAATAAATGTGAGTTAAGTTGTGGATTGGGAAACAACAGTGGTGTGGTTATGAGGGGTCACATGGGTACTTGTATTCCAATTGTTTAGTATTTAGTGACCCATCTTTAGTGAAATCCAACATTAATCATAATAGCTTCAAAGGTGAAGAAATTTTGATTAAAGTTTATGCAGTGACAAGGTTAAACTCTCACTGGTATGAAATTTTATTCATACTCATATATGATCCATACTTAAACTCGAGGACGAGTTTTTTTTGAAGTGGAGGGGACTGAGACGGCCCGTGCCAACTGAAGATGGGTAAACTTTGCAAAAACTCGTTTCCACTATGACTTCCCACACACCATTCTATCCACACCAACACCATGCCATGGAAATGTCATGAAGATGTATTATAACAATTTTATGACAACCATGCATTTTATCATCAACACAAAATTACAATAAGAACAATAGGTATGCTTTTGCTAATAAATCATCAATAAGTTCATGTTGTCCACTAAATCACATAGCATTTAAACTTCAATGCAAGAGGTAGTCTCATGTAAGCAAGTTGTCATATTAGAAGCATGCGAGATATGGTTTAAATCGCAACACTTAGCATTTACCTCAATTAAACCACATGCAATACACAATCATACACATAGTTAACACAATCCTCCAAACGGGTCTCTCTCATGTATCCGGGTTTGGCACGTTGGCTGTGATTTCAAAGCAGTTTGGCTGCTCCTTTCTGTTGTTCCGGCCGCCATTGACTCGGGGTTATGGCTTATCGTTGCCGAATTTTCTTATGAGGCTGGGAATCCTATGGCTCGGTTTTATGGTGTTTTCCCTTCTCTGTGGTCTTTTGTTGTGCTCGCCGCGGCTCGCCCTGGTGGTGTGTCGCCGGAGAGTCGTTTTCAGTCGCTCAAGATTTCACTGGTTTAGGCTCCTGGTTTTGCTTCTCTTGCTGCTGATTTGTTGCCCCTTTGGCTGCGCTTTGTGCTTCTCCTTTTAGCGCTATCTTCGTCCGGTGTTGGGTTTGCTGGTGTTGGTTTTGCTAGTTGTGGCGCAGACATTATGCTATGTCACTCCCAATGGGTTATGGCCTATGTTTGTGCTTTCAGGTGGCTGTTGTGTCAGTTGATGTAGCTTGTTTCTGTGTTTTGCATGGGACATGTCTTGTGTTCCTGGGTGGGGTATGTGTCTAGTTCTACTGTTATGCTTGTTTTGTTTTGTGTGGTTCCCCCAGTGGGCTTTTGTTTTCTGTGTTTTGGGCTTGGTTTTTGTTGGGTTGCTTTGTAAGTGCCGTTGGGCTTGTGTTTACCAATGAAAAAAAAAAAATCCTCCAAATTGGCACACTTACCAATCTAAGCCTCACGCTTTATAATACATAAAGTAGCATTAATTTTAATTCAAGCCACAATTAAACAATTAAAAATCATGCTTAAAACCCTAGAACACAAATTACTCAAATTACACTATAATAAGCATACTTTCAAGAGGAAAACAAGAAATTGATTACAACAACCTAAGATTACACAAGTTAGATAACCCCTACCTCAAAGCCTTGAAACTTCACCAAAATAAAAGCTTGCACCATCAAAATGAAGTGGAAGAGAAGGGGAACAACATTCCCTCTTGGAGCTACCCTAAATGCTCAAGCCCAAGCCTAGGTCAAAATCTCCAAATGCTCCAATGGCCTCCAAATTCACATCATTGTGTAGATCAAGAGATGCTCTACAACTTCCCTAACTAGCTGTTACTCCAAATCAAAGCTTTAGGGATTTCAAAAATCTCAAGGTGGTCAAATATCTAATTTCTCACCATAGTTGTGTAGAGAAAAAGAAGAGGAACAACTTTCCCTTCTTGGGTACACTCAAAATCGAATGTTAGAGCCCTCAAAATGAAGCTTTTTAAAGCTTATACATGGTGGTGATATATCTATAGATATAGAGAGAGAAAGTGAGAGGAAGAAGATGATGAATAATGGGGGAAAATAGCCAAACTCCTCATATTTATACTTTCCTCTATTTACGCCACTTTACCCCAAAATTCCATAACTAATTACTCCTTTCCTTTAAGCAACGTCCATGAAATTTATCTAAGGCAACAATCCACCTAAAATATAATAATATGCCCTCCAATGGTTTTTCACTTAGGCCCTTGCCATTCTTGTGCACTTAGGCCACTCCGAATACACATGGGATCCCCTCGGTCCAAAACTTGAAATTGTCTGGAATAACTCGGAATACATCTCTAAGAGTTTTAAATTCAAAGAAACGCCCTAAATGACTCTTGGGGCCCACACGACATGCTAATCATCGCCTGACACATAAAACGAGGCATTGAGAAAAATGAAAATAAAAAATTCGAAAAATCCGGGGCGTCACAGAAATTTTCCAATCACATTAATAGAATCCTATAAATCTTAACAACTTTTCCTTTATTTATTTATTTATTTTATTTTTTATTTTTAACTTTGGTTGCACTTATTGCATTCCTGTATTGCTTTCGTTCATTACCTGTCGAGTTTGTCCGAGCTGCTCCAATGCTAGCTTTAATCTGGGATCAGGTTTGCGAGGTGGAGACTGGTGGTTGAATGTTGTTCACTAACCTCTTAAGCTTAACAATAGAGCCCTTGAGTAGGGCTAGAGAAAGGACCTTTGGGAGGATAATTTCTTACTCTTTGCAATCGCTTAAATTCAGATAAGGCATCAAAGACCATGTGCCCTTGCAGTCATACAACATTGGGAGTTTTGCTTTGTAACACCGGGGACAGGCTTCGCCTAGACCTATTGTAAGTGGCGGACCGAAGAACGGTCCTGGCATGCCCGCGCTAACCCACGGTTTAGGGGGCGACCCAAGGCCCAGCGGCAGCCCACTGATCCCGCCTTCCTGCCAAACAAGTACCATGTAAGTAAAGAGTAAATGTACGATTGCAGTTCATAACTTAACATAAACTCCAACAAAGCATTAGAACACACACCAAAGTAAAATGATAATTTTACTTATTTATGAATGGTGAAATTGTAATTTTGCCAACCTATGAAGGCATTGATTTATTTATTTATTTTTTTCCTGACAAATTAAAGGGAGGAGACTCGAAAAGGGGCATACCTGATCGAGAGCTGGATGCTTTACTCACTAAACCACTGAATAATGCCTTAGGTAGGGGTGACAATTTTACTAAACAGTTCAACCCGAATACGACCTGTTTAATATTTGGATTAGGAACTCTGAACACTAACCCGACTTTTTTATTAAACGGGTTACACGTGTAACCCGTTTGATGATTTATTTAATAAAATAAAAAATATTTTTTTAAGTATTAATAATACTCAATCAAACAACAAATACTAGAAAATTATAAGTTTCAATCCAACCAAATTACTAAATAGTTTATAGTCCACAAAATAGTAAATTATAACATACAAGTTTATATTTTATTTTGAAACTTAAATATAAATTTGTTTATGATATACAAGTTGAACCACCTCTACCTAAGTATAATATGATTAACTAATCTGTTTAATCGCGTCGACTCGTTTATGATCCGAACCCGTTTAAGATTAACCTAAACGTGTTCAATTTGTGTTGTGTTGGCGAGTAGTGTCAATCTTTCCCACCCATATTGAGGTCATGTTTTATAATTATTTCAACTTTGATTTTTATGACACGTGTCAAGCAACAGGTTCACGAATGCCTAGTGAACAATTCTACGTTTCTGATTCTTCTACTCCAACCGAGAACTCTCTTTTTTAAAACTTTCTAAACTCTTTTGTACCTTCATTTATTTTTGTTCCCTACATATAAAGTTAAATTGCTTTCCCTTGAATTAGATTCGTAATCGTTGATTTCTCAACTTTTCTGCTTCTGTGTATTCATCTCTTACAATAGGTTAGTAGCGCTGCTTCAATTTTCACGATATATATAGATATATTTGATATAGTTCTCGAGTATGTACAAATGTATCTCCGTGTATGTTCTTCGTTTTGTTTTCCAAGCACTATATATGGTTTTTTTATTTTAATTTAATTTTATTATTATTATTTTTTATTATGTTATTGATCAGAACTTTATATCTATCTCCGATTAAGTTTTAGAATGGTGGATGATTTGAGTTGAAACAGCTATGTAGTTCTTATTATAAGCATCGTATGAATTTATGGTACTTTTCTTGAACCCTAGAATTTGGGTAAGAGTAGTTTGCTTTGCTATAGTTTGTACATATTAGAAATTTAGGAAAATTGTGGTTTGAAGTATGGGAATTTGTCAAACACGAGAAAGTTCAAGATTGTATTTGTATAACAGGGGGAGTATCAGAAAATATCCAAACTAGGAAAGATTCTCATACACACGAGAGAGCAAAATAAGAAAGTTCCCTACACTTTGACCCTTCAAAATTATGTTTAAATGGTGCTCTTCAGATGGACCATTGATGCATAAAGGCTCTCTCAATCACAGCCACTGTAATCTCTCCCCTAGAGTTTTTTTTACTTCTCTATCTAATTTATTTAAAATATAAATTATATCTTGTGGACTGGCTGATAAAATTCATGTAGCTAATCTTGTACATAATGCAGATGCATGTACACTCAAACACATATAGAGATAGTGCTCATAAGATTTAAAATCTATTTACTCAGAAACATTTGAGCTTGATCATTTATAACTGTCACATGGCTTAGATTTTTTATTTTATTTTATATTATTTTTTAAAGGGAAAAAAAAAAACTATGTTTTCAAGCCCACCACTGGATCTCATGTGCAGCCTCTTATTGGGGTCAATCCTTAGATCTCTCAAAATACTTACTATCCTTTGTCATGACTTGATAAGTTATAGTTGTCAATTAACTAATTAATCGACATAATGCTAATAAATACTGCATGCTTTAGGACCAATTATACAAAAATATGGAGAGATTGGTGATGATGTAAGTAGTAGAAATAGAATAGTTTGGACAAAGTGGAGGAATGCTAGTGGGGTATTATGCAATAAACAAATACCAAATAAATTAAAAGGGAAAGTATATAGAACAATGATTAGAGTGGCTAAGTTATATGGGGCGGAATGTTGGGCATTATAAAAGAAACACAAACGACACATCCATGTGGCAGAAATGCGGATGTTAAGATGGATGTTAGGAATAACTAGGAAAGATAGGTTTAAGATAGGTTTAATAATCGAAGGATTAGGGAGAAATTAGGTGTGGTGCCTATTAGCGAGAAAATAAGAGAGAGTAGACTTAGGTGATATGGGCATATTCAATGCTGACCTATAGATGCACCAGTAAGGAGAGAGAGATTGATTTGCATAGAGGGTAAGAGACAAAGATGTCGACCAAAACTAACAAACATAGAATGAAGTGATAAGAAATGACTTTAAAAAATTAAATCTAGTAGATGATAAGACTTATGATAGAAAAGAGTGAAAAAAGAGATTCCATGTGGCTGACCCTGTTTGTACAGGACAAAGGCAAGGATGATGATGATGATGATGCTTTAACACCAGAATATCAAAATATTAGTTAATAAAATAAGTTAAAAACTAATTTCAAGAAGTTTTATAAGACTTGAACAGGTTTGGGCTATTGAAATGGTCACAACTTGTGTTGGTCTGAAACCTCGTGCAAACTGGTGAAAGTTGAGGCTCGGTTAGAGTATGTGATGGTTTTGAGGTGTATTAAATAGAAAGAGAGCCTACCAACACCCATCACCTCCAACAACTTAAGAAATGCTCCCTGTTTTCTGATTAAGCACCCCAGCTTTCTATTTAAAAACTTTTAACAGAAGGAAAGTAACCCAAAGAAAGAAAAGAACGTGTTACCGTTGTTGAAGGATATAAATATTAAAGTTTCACCCTCTCCAATAGCTTAAGCTTGTGGAGTAGATGGTAGTTAACATGGTATTAGAGCCAAAGGTCTCGAGTTCAAACCTCACTGTCACCCTAATTAAAATTGAAAAACATGCTTTGGACCAAAAAAAGAAGGCCACACGTGAGGGGGCGTGTTGAAGGATGTAGATATTAAAGTTGCACTCTCTCCAACAGCTTAAGCTTTTGGAGTAGATACAACCATAAACTGAAAAATGTTGAATTTACAGAGTGAAATTGAAGAAGAAATTTTAGGGAAAGAATTTAGAGAGAGAATGGAAGAGGTACATGTATGTTTCAGAAGTGGTGGAGACCTCATGCAGTAAATATAAGAATCCAATTGAGAATGCGAATTTATTCCTTGCCATGATATCTTGAGCATTTAAACACCCGAGGGTAAGGTAAATGGTAGTTGAGATATTATATGGAAGACGTTGACAACCAACTATTCTAAAAGCTTACCAACTGGCATCTGACCATTTGTATAACCTCCCCATCCTCAAAGAAGAGGGGATGGGTTCGAGTCCAAGTGTGAGCAAAAAAGTATGTGTGATTGTGTTTCTTGTCAATGTCAACTACTCTAAAAGCTTAAGCTATTAGAGAGGGTATACCTTTAATATTAAATCCTCTAACAGAAGATGATACTTTCAGTATGCATAGTTAGGGATGTTTTGAGGTAGTTCCATACCACCAGGTTGTTGTCTTGTGATTTTGGGGTGGTCGTTTGGATTACAAGACAGCGATTTAGATGGGGCACGTAGGCAATTCTTGTGAACTTCTATGTTGTTATTGTGGTGGGTTTGGATGAGGGTTGCTGTGGTGAATTAGAGTCAGAATCTGTTTCCATTAAGCAGTGACAACTGCCACCACTGGCCTTGTTTTTGACACGGACCCTTTGTCTTCTTCTTCCCTCTTCCCAGCATTTTTCAACCCAATTTGGACCTTTAGAAATGGCATCAACCTGTTAAACCACCACCACTGTCAACTCTATTTGAATTCCTCTCGTTCTTTTTCTTCTTCTTGTGTCTCCATCCTTTTTCAATCCCTTTTGGAACCTTGTCAAATCTCCATCACTTCAACTCCCTGAAATCTCCTTCTCCTTCTCCCTCCTTCTCCTTCTCCTTCTCCTCCTTCTCTCCCCATATTTTATTAAACCTATTTTAACCTTTGCATTTATCATCATCCTGTCAAACCACCATAAAAGACAAGTCATACCCATCACTGTAAACCCCATCTGAACCCACCGCCACCGACCCCATCCAAAGCAATCAAATAAGAAACTTTGAATAATAATAGTTAAACACAAGATATTAATCAATAAATATGAGAGCTATTTCAGCTTCTCTCTTTTACGCTGTTTTTTTTGTGGCTCATCTGTTGCTCTTATTCTTGATTCTCCGGTGGTTCTTGATTATAATATCAGAAAGAATTGCTCAATATTTATAACAGACTATGATTTGTAGGGAACCCTAGTTTCCTTATAAATTTGTCTAGATGGATGGCTTGAATTATTCAGATTGCTTCTAGACCATGCAAGAGGAATGTTAAGTCATATTTCACAAAGTTGCAAGTTAGTGGCCAAATGAAATGGCTGTGTACGCTAGTTTGGAAGGGCTGGAAGACATCTTTTGCTATGGGGATGATTGGGTTCATCCATTTTGTGAAATGTTGTTATATTTTCTTCATGTACTCTTTTGTAAACATGGGTCTACTTTTCAGGATTGAAGCATTGAAGGCTTTAGATGTTGAAATAACAAGACATTGGGCAGAGTTAGCATGGTCCAAATTGGGGTGTCTAGAAGATAACAAATGGGACCTTTCTTCTGTACTAAATGTATATGCAAGTACAGAGAAATACCTTGATCTTGATTCCCAGACTAGTGATTTGGCAGTTGGTTTTTAGATTGATAATTTCAGAGCAGTTCTTTTCTCACATCAGATGAACTCGGTCAGGACTGTGTGTTGGTGTGGGTGGGAACTACTTGAATATATCTTCTGTATCTTGCTGTGGTTGGTCATTGAGATTCTTTTTACACGTCATTATGTGAACTATCTAGTTAGTAACTGATGCATTTTTTAGTTTTCGGTTAGAATTCTCTGTTTTATTTACATGCAATTATAAGTAGGATATAATAGTTTAGTGACGTTATATGTGTATTCATTATTTACATGCAAGCCCTGATAAAATTTTCACCTTAATTTTTTGCAGTTGATGAGTAGCACCATCTTGAAGTAGAAATTAAATAAGAACATATGAAAGTGTAACACTATCCTATCGAGATTAATTTATGATCACCATGGAGTTTAAAGGTATAACCTGGGTTGGGAATATATACCAGAAGTTTGAAGCTATGTGCTTGGAGGTTGAAGAAGTTGTACTCCAGGTATGCACTTTTTTATTTTTCCTCCCCTCATCCTCCCTTTCTTTTTGTCTTTTGTAATCTAACATTGACCCTATTTCGTCATAGGCTAGGTTTCTATCCATCCCCTTTAAGCTGTAAGGGTATTTTTAAGGATTTGATCACTAAATTCTCTAGTGGGAGGTGGCTGAATTTGTTGTTCTGCAAGGCTAGTGTTATTGGAGTCACTGTATTACAACTATGACTGTGACAACTATACTAGCACAGTACTTTCCCTCCCTTTTGTACTGCTATATGCCCTCAGCATGTTATTCTCTTGAGATAGTGCTTCTTTGCCATATTTTATCTTTCTTGCAAGGGAGGAACTGTGGCATTGTGTGAAGCATTTTTTCATCTCTTTTTGTAATTTGAATGAATTTCATGTGATACTATTCTCATGATCTCATCATATAGTTAATATTATAAGTTTTGTGACTACTGTAGCTGACACTTTTTCTTCTTGTTGTCGTCATAAAACTATTACTTTTGGACAGGACACAGTTAAGTATGTTGAAGATCAGGTGCAGATGGTCGGTGCTAGTGTCAAAACATTCTACTCAGATGTTATGCATGATTTGCTTCCTCCATCTTCTATAGATCCCTTGAAAGTGGCTACTGCTGACTTGTCTCTGGACCCCAATGCTGACATTGGGATCTCTAAGAAACCAAAAGCAACGATCAAGGAAGAGGATATAATGGTTGATAATCAAGTGACTGAGTTCTCTAAAGTGATTGTTGGTGTGGATGTGGACCGTTCCTCATCTTTCAGTGACCTTGGTGATCTAAATCATTTTCCAGCCGCATCTTCTAGGGGCTTTGTGAAAGGAGCATGCTCTGACTACAACTCAGAGCAAAATAACAATAGAGGAATTTGTGAAAATTCAGATATGGGTATCAAAATGACAATGCCAATTTCTCCTGTGTCGAAAGATTTGAGCAGGGCGTTATCATGCTATGAAATAAGTGAAAAGCATAAAGCAGCATGTGACCAGATAGCTATGATATCTCCGCAAGCTTCAGATGAAGTTACAGGATGTGGCATTGGAGAAGGTCGGAAAGTTTATAACAGTACTCTGGAAACAACTTCGTTGATAGTTGATGCTTCAATTGATTTCCCAATGTCAGATATGATTCTATCAGATGAATCCAGTGGGAAGAAAGATAAAAAAATAAGATGTTCTTACTCTGATGGTGAGTTTGGTGGCTTCTCAGCAGAGTGAAAAGGCAATTTTTTTCATAGCTATTTTCTATCTTATTACTCTCTTACTTCCTCTAGTTGCTGACTTGCTGTTTGTTAACTTCCTATTTTGTTAGTTGCAGGCACATGTACAGATAGTGAGTTTGTTCCAGGGTCACACATTACTAGGGATGCGCACATTGCGCAGTACAATCAATCTGCTGGTGAGGAGTTTTTTACACGCCATACAGGTATTCTTGTCTTATAAATGCGTAATTCGCGTAATTTGACTTCTCTTCCCTCCCCCCCCCCCCCCCAACCACCACTGAAATTGGAACATTATTATTTTTTGGTTATCGATTAAATTGGGAAAAAGAAATTTGTTGAGGTTGTATCATTGTGACTTGCCTTGTAAGTACTGCATAAAAGAGGAGGGGGATAAAAGTTTGGATTGGGAAGCTTAAAAATGTTGGTTCAAGTATGAGAGCAATCACTTGTGCAAAAACACTTCAAGGTTTGGGTTCGCTCTTGTGTTTCTCTCCTAGAACCCCGTGTAGGTAGGACTAGCACTAGATAATGATTGATTGAAATTATGAAGTAATGCTTTAAAGAAATGATGAATTCAGAACTGACTCAAGTAGCAGGAACCAAAAAGATTCAGGACAAATCAGTACTTCCCCCACCTCCCAATATCTATAGAAAGAAATGCAGCGCATCTATGATATTCTATTTGTAGGGCAGTAACATGTATGAAGCATGGATTATTCTAAGGATGACCAGTGTTAGACTCTAAATTTTCTTACACTCATAGACAAACAAAAACAGATGTAAGATCAAGGAGGGTTTATCAAAGGACTGAAAGGAGTTGGTATAGGAGTATAAGAAGAGTCTATTCATTTTTACAAGTACACACAAGCCTTCCCTATGTACACCAATGTTGTGTCCTTGCCATGTGTTTGTAATGGTCTATGAAGCATGGACACGGACACGGGACACTGGTACGATATGACACAGACACGATGATACGGCAAATTCTTCAAAATAGGACACGAACACGGCAAGGATACGGCAATAAAATAATATTGTAATCTTTATTATATATAATTTTTTTTATTTTTAATCAATTTCTAATTTATATTAGTAATAAACATAACCTATTTTAATTAGACTCATAAAATAGCCCACACTTTCTTTGAAAAACAATATAGCCCAAATTTTATTAACATATACCATATATAAAGGATAACATTTATATATATATGTGATATTGTGGCGCGAATTTGGTGACCCACTTATAACCCGACGACCCATTGGATGGAAAACTTTTTTTACCCCTTTTTTGCTCATGGGTCGTGGACCCTAATTAGTCTCTTGTAGCCCAATATATAAGGGCATTTAAGGTTTGGAGTGGGCGAAGAGAGTCTGAAATTTGTACAGAAACAGAGAGAGGGGCTGAAGACTTGTAATATCCGATTTGACACATAGTGAAAATTTTCGCCGGATCCTAACCGTGGATATAGGCTGTTGCCAAATCACGTATAAATCTTTGTATTCTTTGTGTGGCGTGTTTACTTTTCTGCCGTGATTTTTTATTCAACTTGGGTTCATTGCATTTGTCATAACAATATATCTATTTGTTGAAGAAATTTTTTTTTTTTTCATTCCTGTGACCAAACAAAGAGGAAAACAGGATAAGATTTTGATCTTATCCCCTCACTCTTCCCCAATCTATTTTCTTTCACGGCATTGTTAGTCTGGCTTCGACCTCTTCTTTGTCTTCTCCATCTCTTCCTCACTCTTAAATTTCATTCACGGAATCACAGCTCTCAGTCACTCTCTCTCTTCAATGATTCCTCTCTCATCCCCTCCATCTATTAAATCGTGCTCTCTCTAATCTCAACTTTGTACATCTATTTTAACGGATACACATATACAAATATATTTATATATCATCTACATCCTTTGTCTAACAAAACTCCTACAACCGTGTCCAGAGCTAGTCCATATTATTTATTTTTTTAAATTACATTTGAAGGCTTAAGTTTATCATTTTCAGTGGAGTTTGAACTCAAAGAAGCAGCAGTAGTGATTTAATGTATAAAAATTGTGAAGGCGTCACTTGAATTCTTAAAATGATTTGTGCATGCAAACTAGGGCCTGTTTGGATTGACTTTTCAAATGCTACTTTTGGCTTTTTGGACTTAGAAGCTGTTTTATATGGTGTTTGGCTTGTTTTCTTGAAAAAGCTTTTGCTCTTAGAAGAGCGTTTTGAAGAAGCTGGGGACCCAGCTTTTCCAAAATGCTCATTGTAAAAAGACATGAGAAGCTGATTTAACTTTAGTATAACTTTCATAATGGCAACATTACCCTCAAATTTGTGAACCAAAAAATAAATATTTCACCTGTATCCCTTTATATTGAAAGAAACCCTAATCGCATCACAAATCCGAGCTCTCATATGGTTACAGTTTTGCACTGCAGCAGGTTCCTCACCAATCTCATTTCCTCATCTTGATCTTTTCAGCATCTTCCTTCCACTTAATTAGTTCAAGAGCGTTGAGGAGCTCTGATGGATGAGTACTGCAACAACCTCTTCATTGAAGACAGATTTCCAACTCTATGACCAATTTCAATAGCTTTATGCACACTTTCAATTTCTGGATCACCATTACTGCAAATACATATATAAATTTGTTTCAATTTTAATACCTATATCTCTTCTTCTAGTACCTATATCTCTTCTTATCCAATTTTAAGAACATCTATATATATATATGTGTGTGTGTGTGATGTTGTGGCCCGAATGCGACCCGCTTTCGACCTAACGACTCGTTGGATAAGCTTTGTCCCGTTTTTGCTCATGGGTCATGGACCCTAATTACTACTCTCTTGTAGCCTGATATATAAGGGCGTTTAGGATTTAGAGTGAGTTGTGAGAGACACTAAAATTCGTATAGAATAGAGAGGGGTTGAAACTTATAATCTCTAATTTTACACATAGTGAAGACTTTCGCCTGATCTCCACCGTGGACTTAAGCTTTGCTGAACTACATATAAATCTTTGTGCTCTTTGTGTGGTGTGTTTATTTTTCTGTCGTGTTATAGTAATTGTTGCTTGATTTGCTACGTTTGTCGTAACAAATTGGTATCAGAGCTTTCGGTTCGAAGCATGGACAGCGTCCAAGTTTTTGGAAATCGAGAAGTTTAAAGGCAGAAACGATTTCAACCTGTGGCGGGTTAGGATGCAGGCTCTGTTGGCTCAACAAAGGTTATCCAAGGCGTTGAAGGGGAAGGATGCACTGCCAAAACAGATTAAGGACAAAGATGAGGTTATGGAAAAAGCACGCAGTACAATTTTGTTATGCTCGAGGAACGAGGTTCTGCGAGAAGTTGCTGCAGAGATTACGACGGATGGGCTGTGGAATAAGTTGGAGTCCCGGTGTATGACAAAATCTTTTGCGAACCGCTTGTATCTAAAGAAACGGTTGTTCACTCTCTAGATGTGCGAAGGTTCGTCTCTGAAAGACCATCTTGACAAGGTAAACAATATCATCATGGACTTGAATAATATTGATGTCAAGATAGAGGATGAAGATCAGGCTATTATTTTGTTGTGTTCTCTACCACCATCGTATGAGAACTTTGTTGATACAATGATGTATGGCAGAACTGATTTGTCCATGGAAGACGTGAAGGCAATTTTGAATTCGAAAGAGTTGCAAAAAGGGGTGTTTGGGGGCAATACAAAAAGTTCGGTAGAAGGGCTAGTTGTTAGAGGAAGAACGAATCAGAAGGAAGGGTTTAACAGCAGAAATTGTTCCAAGTCTAAGAACAAAACGAAGGTGTTGAGATGCTACATCTGTCGCAAGGAAGGGCACTTCAGGAAAAGACTGTCTGCTGTGTAAGAAAGGAAAGGGAAAATCCTTTGAAGTTGATAGTTTGGCTGTTGCAGAGGGTAATGATTTAGATGGTGGTAACGTTCTCACCATTTTAGTCGGCAGCTCTTGCAATGAGTGGATTCTTGATTCGGGTTGCTCGTTTCATGCTTGTTAACTTCCTATTGATGGAGGGGAAGTACTAATGGGGAATGATGCAGCGTGCAAAATTGTAGTTATCGGTACAGTTCGAATCAAGATGTATGACGGCATAGTGAGGACATTGACTGATGTCAAGCATGTACCAGAACTGAGATGGAGGGGAAGTACTAATAGGGAATGATGCAGCGTGCAAAATTGTAGTTATCGGTACAGTTCGAATCAAGATGTATGACGGTATAGTGAGGACATTGACTGATGTCAAGCATGTACCAGAACTGAGAAAGAATTTGATTTCCTTGGGTACGCTGGATTCCATTGGGTGCACTTACAAAGTTGGAGGTGGAGCCATTCGGGTTTTAAATGGTGCTTTTGTGGTGATGAGGGGACTGAAGAAGCATGGTTTATATGCTCTGCAAGGTAGCATAGTCACTGGTTTAGTTGCCGTATCGTCCTCGGATCTGAATTTAGATACTACTAGATTGTGGCATATGCGGCTTGGGCATATGAGTGAAAGGGGGATGGATGTTCCGAGTAAGCAGGGTTTGCTTGGTGTTTAGAAAACTGGGAAGTTGGATTTTTGTGAGCATTGTGTCATCGGGAAGTAGTGCAGAGTGAAGTTCATTACAAGAATTCATAGGACCAAGGGTACGGTGGATTATATTCATTCTGATCTTTGGGGTCCCTCTCAGGTTACTTCACATGGTGGTGGTAGATATATGATGACACTGATTGATGACATTTCTCATAAAGTTTGGATTTACATTCTGAAGCATAAGAATAAGGCCTTTGTTACATTTAAGTAGTGGAAGACCTTAATTGAGAAGCAGACTGGAAAATAAGTTAAGCTCTTGAGGACAAACAATGGCTTGGAATTTTGTGATGAAGAATTTAATGAGTTCTGCAAGACTCCCGGGATTGTGAGGCACCACACAGTGAGGAAGAATCCACAGCAGAATGGAGTTGCAGAACGGATGAACAAAACGTTATTGGAGAAGGCACGGTGTATGTTGTCCAATGTAGGGTTAGACAAAGGGTTCTGGGCCAAAGCTGTTTCTACAACTAGTTACTTGGTGAATCGGTCTCCATGGACTGCTATCTACTATAAGACTCCGGAGGAGGTATGAGCTGGTTCTCCTGCTAGTTACAGTAATCTGAGAATATTTTGGTCTCCAGCGTATGCTCCTGTGAATGAGGGAAAGCTTGAACTGAGGGCTAAGAAATGCATATTTCTTGGTTATCAACCTGTGGTCAAGGGATACAGACTATGGTGCCCAGAGGCTTCGAGAAAGAAGATACTTGTTAGCAGGGGTGTGACATTTCATGAGTTTGGGATGCTTACTCCACAGAAGGAGGTAGTTGATTTAGGAAGAGCTTAGGATGTTAGTGAGCAGGTGGAGCATGTAGAGGTTTAGTTAGAGAATAGTCCTAATTGGTCGACTAATAAGCATGTGCAGTTTCGGGCTGAGGGAGATGCATAGTTGCAACAGTGTAGCGTGGCTAGAGACGGGCCTAGGAGGGATTTTAGGCCACCTGAGAAGCATGGGTTTTCACATGCTGATTCGGTTGGTTATGCACTTAGTGTGGCATAGGATATTGATGAGCAGGTACCGTGTACTTGTCATGAGGCCATCACAGGTGGAGAGTCAGCACAGTGGTTTGTTGCCATGAGTGAGGAGATTGAGTCTCTTCATAAGAACCGGGCTTGGGAGCTAATTAAGAAGCCTAAGGGATAGAAGATCGTAGGCTGTAAATGGGTCTTCAAGAAGAAGGAAGGAAGATGCGAGGTACAAGGCATGCTTGGTGGCGAAGGGCTATACACAAAGGGAAGGGGTAGACTTCAATGAAGTATTTTCTCCTGTGGTAAAACATAGCTTAATCCAGGTGTTACTTGCTATGGTTGCTCTGTGTGACTTGGAGCTTGAGCAGCTTGATGTCAAAACTGTTTTTTTGCATGGTAAGTTGGAAGAGCAAATTTATATGCACCAGCCTGAGATTTTGGGAAAGGAAGATCATGTTTGCCTACTAAGAAGTCCTTGTATGGGCTGAAGCAGTCTCATAGATAGTGGTACAAGCGATTTGACACCTTTATGTTTGGGAGTGGATACTATAGGAGTAAGTTTGATAGTTGTGTATATCACAGGAGGCTTTTAGATGGTTCATGTTTGTACTTGTTGCTGTATATTGATGACATGTTGATAGCTTGCAAGAACATGTATGAAATCAACATGTTGAAGGCTCAGCCTAGTGGTGAATTTGAGATGAAGGATCTTGGTGCTGCAAAGAGGATATTGGGTATGGAAATTCACAGGGATAGAGGAGGCAGATTGTATTTGTCACAGAGGAAATACATTGAGAAGGTGCTGGAACGCTTCGGTATGCAAGTGTCAAAGCCTGGGAGTACTTCATTGGTTGCCCACTTTAGACTTTCAGTACGATTGTTACCATAAATCGAGGAGGAGGTGGAGCGCACGTCTCGTGTTCCTTATGCTAGTGCAGTTGGTAGCCTCGTGTATGCTATGGTGTGTACTAGGCAAGACATTTCACATGCAGTTAGTGTAGTGAGCAGATACATGGATAGACCTGGGAAGGGGTCCATTGGCAGGCTATGAAGTGGATATTGCGGTACTTGTGAGGCACTGCAAATGTTGGCTTAGTTTATGACAGAGGCAGCAACACATGTGGTAGTGTTGCTGGATATGTTGATTCGGATTATGTTGGAGATCTTGATAGGAGGAGGTCCTTTATAGGGTACGTCTTCACTCTTTGTGGGAGTGGGATCAGTTGGAAGGCGACTTTGCAGTCCGTAGTTGCATTGTCTACTACTAAAGTTGAGTACATGGCAACTACAGAGGCAGTGAAGGAAGCTATATCGTTGAGAGGCTTAGTTGGTGATTTGGGCTTGCAGCAGGATGATTTGACTGTGTTTTGCGACAGTCAGAGTGCTATACACCTGATTAAAAATCAGATGCTCTATGAGAGGACCAATCACATTTATGTTCTATTGCAGTGAGGAAGATTGGGACAACAGAGAATCCGGCAGATATGATGGCTAAGGTCATTCTTGCTCTCAATTAATAATTAATTGAGGGTTCAACTAATGATTGGGTGGAACTATTTTGTGAATTTTAATCCTAGGACAGTTTCATCTTTTTGTGAAAGAAAGTTTAGCATGTTATTTGTTTTTCCACTAAAATAATTAAGGATTGATTTTTTCCCCTCATTGTGAAGACAAGAATGAATTCAATCAGTGTGTAACCGTAGAGAAAAATAATAATAATATGGCAACAGGATCATCACAATGCACTTTGTTCTTGTCTGCTCATTGTTGATCTCTTTCTCTCTCTATACCATAGTGAATATCATGCCGTGGTTGTACCTCATAAACAATGGTAAAATAGTTATTTAAATAGTAAAGAGCTTTAGCAAATGTTTTGCCAAACATAAAAAAGGCATCTTTTGACACTACAAGCTCTTTTTAAAATATATTTTCCAAACACTAACGAATAAGCTAAACGGAAGTTATAACTTATGCTTCTCTTTTTCTTCCCTATAAAAGCGGAAGCAAAAGCTATGCTAAACGAGGCCTTGTTTACAGTTGTAATTTTCCATTGGGCAATAATGCGTGTCTGAAGCATGTCCACTGTCCTGTCTTTAAATGCTTCTCATAGATTCCCTCCCTGTAGTGCATTCCAACTTTGTGTTACCAAGTGCCAGTTTTTTGTATTGTTGCCTATTGTTATTTCTTCAATCTATCTACTGATTTTGTTGAAACTTTACAGGAACATTAGGGGGGTGTAATATGGATGTGATTGAGAACAGTGTTATTGTTGAACTAGGGATTGAAACATTTGAACAATTTGATACATCAAAGATTGAAGAAACTTGTGTCTTGGTGGATAGAGATAAACTTGATTTTGTTTCTCACGGGGACGGCAAACATCGAACATACAAGGTACTCTCTCTCTCTCTCTCTCTCTCTCTCTCTCTCTCTATATATATATATATATATATATATATATAAAATTTTCATTGTCATTAATGAAATATTTTCTTTTAGATAAAGATTCAGGAAGCTCTCTCTTCAAAAATGAGGTTAACAAGGAAGCAGGAGTATGAGCAGCTTGCATTAGAACATGAAGATGTTGATGCAGGTTTAATCGAAGAGAATGTGGAAAGTTCAGTGCCTACTGTTACAACAGATGCGGACGCAGAGAATTTAGCGGCTCTCGTGTTCTGTGAATCTGAGTGGGAGCTTCTCTAAATACCACTATTGACAAAGGCATCTGTAAATAGATATTTCTCTCAACTGTATGTGCAGGGCTGACCTCTGAAGTTGAAGGGTGCCGTGCTGGATGTCAAAGCTCACAAAATCTAAACTCATCTATAGAACAGCATTACAGGAAGTGGTAAATAAGCATGCCATTTACTTTTTAGTGGTTTAATTACCAAAAATAGGAACAATAATGATAATAACTTATAATTTGCAGAAGCAGATTGTTAAACTTCTATAACAATTTTGCATTCCTGGGTAAATTACATATATGCATTTATCATTCATTTTTTAGTATTCAACTGTTTTTTGTTGTTCACTTCTGTTTTTCTTTGTTGACAAAGGTTGCCTTCTGGGAAATGGAAATTGGTTTTTCTGGGAGATATGGCCATCATGGTAAAGGATGACCTTTCAGATGACGGTTTGCTAAAGCTAAGAAATAAAAAAGAGTAGCTTATACTTGTTTGTGTGTCCACTGATTCCTTCTTTTTCCTAGGATATAAATTTTGAGCCGAAGTTAAAAAGAATTTTGTTTGCACTCGTCACAATTGCAACAAAGTTGAACCAAACGTGGGAGGCAAGAACATCTTGATAACTTAGTCCATTCTCCAAATTCATCCATCGTTGTTATCACGGGACCCAGAAAGCCTTCCACCCCTAGCGAAGAGGACGCCACCGACCTGACAGGAGATGCATTTCAATCTTTTTTTGGAGTTTCTTACTTATTTCCATCTAAGCATATGGAACCATAGGCTTTCAAATAGAATCAAACGGAATCCTATGTTCTTTTACTCCATTTCTCCTTTCTTCTCATCCCCATGTTCCTTTCCCCTCTCTATTCTTTCCCTCCTATTCCTATAATAGTTCTTTCCTGAATGAAAAATGTACAATTTCCTATCCCGTTCAAAAAAGTGTAGTAGCATGCAAGTCTCTATCAACCAATTTTTTTTCAACTGTTTCCCCAGAAGTTGAATCGCACGCACACCGATGAGTTCCTTAGGGGAGAGGAGATGTCATATCAACCGAGCTAATGGTCCAGTGGTTATCAACCAAACTAAATAGGAAAAGATATATAAACGCTAAGATCTGAAAGGGCACCGGAGCATACTACTTAGCACCACCAGCTTACCTTGCAATTGCCCGAAACAGTTCTTTCAAGTGTTTCTGCAGTGACTCCAGAGTACGCAATGAAATCCAACCCTTTCTTTCAGTGACCCCTCTAAAATAAGAGATTGCAGCAGCTGGTAACAATTCTTTCCAAAACCTATCAATAAACCGAACATCAAAAGATGAGGATTCAAAAGATGAGGATTCCTATCAGCCGTGGAGGTAAGTTTCTCGTATGCCATTCTGGGGATGAGGGTTCAAGTCTCCCTCAACATTGAGCACTGCCTTTGTCGGATGACCCCAAATCGCAGAACAAATAAATTATTAGTAGTACTCCACTAGCAACAAGAGAGGCATGTTTGAGTCCGCACTTTAGAGATAAGTAGTTTATCAAATTTGTTCACACAATATATACTGAAAAACGCATGCGCACGCACGCACACATATACTGCCAAACCATGACATACAAAAATGTGCGCAAACTAACAGATGCCAGGGCCCAGCGATGCAACTGAGACTTCATCACTACAATTACAGAATAGTTTGAATAACATCAAAGATACACCTGATCTGCCAGTACAAACACCAGAAGAAGTTGCAGAATTTTAGGGTGAGTTGCAATTGTTAGAAATGTGCAAGTGTCGTACCAAATTTACTACAACGACCTACTTGACTACATCTACCACTATTGTACAAGTCCACAAAAGACACCTGTGGAAATAGATGTACATGTTCAAATAACAGCGAAGACCAATTACCACTTTGCACAAAGACAATGAGAGGCATTAAAAAAGATTCCACTATACAACCAACCACAGATTGAAAATCATGTTCTCAAAAACTTCTGATAACCAACCAAAGATTGCCAATGTACTCGACATATGTTATCTGCCAATCAAAAACAACAAATTAGCAATAATGTTTACCAAACCCATTCAACGACTTGAACAGTAGTTAATCAGCACATTCATGTAAAGAAACAAATCCAATGTATTTGCTCACAGGCAGTTGGAGTCATTCACTAAGAACAGCGGGGAAAGAGACAGCACCACAAAAATCTCTCATTGTAATTTTTTTGGGGTAAAGAACATAACTGCAGACCCTGTGATTCTTATGGATTTTGAAATGGAGTTTTATATGGGAAAAACAAAGGGAGAAATAAAGACCTTGCGTGTTTTCCTTGCAGGAAAACTATCATAGGATTGCAAAGTAATACAACTCGATAACCTAAACATAGAGAAGCAAATCAGGTCAACACACAAAACAAGCTAGTAGAGAGAGAGATGAAAAATAATCTACACACAAGTATGTAAGCAATAACCAGAACCACTCCAGTCAATATGGGCTAGGAAAGGTGTATGAGGTAAAAACTAAACCTCAATTTATTAGCACGAAATGGATGTCTGATGACTCAAACCCCTACTTCCACGCTTAACAGACTGAACTTGAACAACTTAAAATTGTGACTAATTCTCTGGCTTAAATGGCATAGAGTAGTCGTTTTCAGTTTCGGACCAACGACTTCATGCTTAACAGCCCGACCTTTTGAGCAATGTTCCCACATAGTTAAATTTTGAATTAGAAACCCAATCGGTGTTTTCATTAGAATTAGAAACCCAACAGTCATTTTGCTTCAATGGTACCAAACCCACTCACTGGCTTTGGGTGTTCTGTACAGTTATATATATATATAAAAAAAAAGGAATTACGTTGACAGTCCAAATGGTCAAGAAGCTTCTGCAGTCTAGATTTCAAAAAATGAAAATATTTGGTTATAGTTAAAAAGGGGCAAATTCTTATGACAGAGGGATTACTTTGACAGTCCAAATCGTTCAAGCAGCTTGTGCAGTCTAGGTTTCAAGAAAGTTGATAAAAATTTGGATATGCTGGGAAGAGAAGGGATCCGCTAGTAGGAGCTTATCTTCCTTGCTGATTAAGTATCCTCTTCATTTCTCTAACATTGACATCACCAAAAATGGACAAAAATCTTTTTCTAAAAAAGATTATTGCCATTATGATAGTTACCCTTTTGCATAGAAGATGTAAAAGAGATATTGGGCATATTAGAAAAACAGTTCACAACTAATATTCGAGGACTTCACTGAGCTGGCTCAGGTTTACTTCTATGGGGTAACGCCTTTCATTGAATTGGCTAGCTTGGGATAGCCACCGTCGGCAATGCTACATGTGGGGCCTTACCCGTGATTGGTGTTGAAACCTAGCCCTCTATATAGGAGGGCATATTAAAAAAGGTTCACCTCTAATGGCTTTTAAAGATTTGCAAGATATACAAGTAAACCACCATCACTTTGCCAAGATAATACGGCAGGCAGCAGCAGAATGCATTGCCCCCCTAAAAACCACCAACCGTTAAGCATCTTCTAATTTGTAGAACAGAAATCATCACTGCTACACCACAACTGACTACTGCTATGTATTTCTTATTCAATTAAAATAGAAGAGTTATCATTGACGCAAAAGATTAGAGGGAGAAAGAAGGGATTCACGTTAAAATTGTAGAGGCTCACTAGTTGCTGGTTTTATTTTATTTTAATCATAAAGAATCAACAGTTTCTCATAGTTCTTAAGAAGTTCCATATGTGTGTGTATAATTTTTTCTGCAACCTGTTTCTACTATTTTCCAGTTCTCATCAGATTCATCACTTTGTACAATAAACACAAAGCTGCAGCAAAATAGAGTACTTAGAAAAAACCAGAAAATTGTTGGAACCATAGTTCTAAAAGGTTCTTCTGAGGCTTGACTCAAGGTAAGGTGACACTGAAGTGTCTTGAGGCTTTAATTGTTTACAAGGATCCTGGTAGGTACAAGCCACATCAAAGAAGGTATTAAAGTGTCCCTTTTGCATTTTATCCTTGCACATTGGGCCAATGCCAAAAGTGACCGGATATTTATTTTTCCAATAAATTCTAAAGGGCGCAACAATATTTCTTTTGTCAAAGGTTAAAATATAACAACAATTAATTATATTCATCTTTATTTATGATTCAATATATGCTTATTTATTCACACTTTCTTATAAATTGATCAATAATGAAAATTATGGAATATGACTTTCCTCTTGGCTGAAAAATAACATCTAAAGTTCTCTACAAACTTAATGTATACTTTAAAGTTTACTTGATATCAATTATTTTCCCTCCTCTGAAACTGCATTATTATTTTATTTTTTAATAAAAATAAATAAAAAAAAAAATTCTCATTCACATCAGATACATAAATAGAGTATACAAATAACTAAAATAATGTCCTCCAAAAATTTTCAATTTTTTTTTTTTTTAAAAAAAAAAGAAAAGAAAAGAAAAAGAAGCATAAACAAGTCTACACAAGCCACCTCCCTTCCCGGTTGCCATAGAAAATTAAGGGAAGTTCTTATTTAGATAGGCAGGTATAAGTGGTACAATGTAGCCAAATTCAATCCATGGTTGTTGCAAACATCTACTCACCTTGCTGGACCACATCTAGTCTGCATTACATACTATGATACCAGTATGCATCTAACATGGAAGCAAACACAATAGGCAAACACAAAAAGGATTTTTATGTATTCAATAAATAACAAAAGATAACTATATATGCTCACCACATCAGAGTTTGAAAGACTGATATCAAATTCAAATTATCAATTGCCTATTCATGCAACAATCTTGATGGGAGCAAAATACCTCTAGGGGCGTGATAATACCACCTGGACTTGGATCCAAATTCTTATTATAATTATCTTAAGTGGACAGTCAGTAATTAGGATATAAGCTGAGAATGCTATTATCTTCTATCATACTATACCCACTGTCAAGTCTGCCATAATTGTCTCGTCTAAAACAAATATTTAGAACATGAATGTGCAAAAACAAAGATAAGCATAAAACACAGAAAAGGGTCAGCACAGGTGTCATGAGTCATTATAACTATGTAACTCTGCAAAAAGAAAAAAGGAAGAGGAAAAAGAGAAAAATCCAAGAGGATATAATCTAACCTGAACTCAGTGTATTCAAGTTCTAGGGGAGTGTCCTGCATCAGATCCATATCCAGAAGAACTTCCACTATCAGAATCTGTAATTAGAACAAAAAAGCTCAACTCAACCAATATAAATTGAACATCTAAGAAGTACAGAGCTTGTACAAAGGTGTCCTGTATGTGTCAGACACCCATATTTTGCATACATATCTCCGAAATTTCATGGAGGTATCCATAATTTAAAAGATAAATTTCATTATGTCAGACACTTGACCAATATATCCCAAAAACTTCCTAGGACAAGTCATATACAAACAGAAACATATCTAAGAGTAGTCATGTTCGAATATCTGGGAAATAATATGAACACATCTCAAATTGTCCCAACCATTTTTAAAAATAAAAAAACTGACTTTATACACATGGTCAACACAAGTGAAGCATGCAATAATAGTTTTTCATATAAGATCAAAAAACAATTGTAGCGACAAAGCAGGAGACTAATAGCATAAATTATATAACTTCTTTTTACAATCTTCACACAATTTCATCTTTTAAATTATGTCACTTTTAGTATGGTACATAAAAATAGTTGATGCAATATAACTGTCTCATATGTATACAAGTAAAAATTTATATTAATATATAGAAGTGTACACCCTCCGTCCGTGTCCTACTTGTTTATGATTCAGTATGAGGGTTTATCTGTCTCACATTGTGTCCATGTCTCGTCTGTGCACTTAGTTAAACATTAGTGCAACAGAAATAGAAATGGTTTTAAACCCGAAAAGATGATAGAAATATGTTACAGTACCGCTTGAAGAGGAACCAGAATCGCTGCTAGAGCTGCTTGAACTACTTGATTTACTCGCCTTATCCCCATGATTTTCTTGAAGAGGAGATGAAGAGGTAGCATGCTTCTCATCTTATAATGAACAAAACAATTACACAATGATCATTGCCTAATATAACATATTGGGACGATAAAATATTATAAAATATTGTGACAGAATAAAACGTATTACATCCTCGGGTTCAAAGACTTTTACCTGTTTTCATTTCGGTTGGCACCTCCACTACAGCTGGGGCTGGGTTCTGCAAATGGCAAGAGGAAATGCATCAATGAACCATTATTTTGCACAAAGAGACCAAATATATTATTCAAGCCTTTACCTTTTTCTGGACATTCGGCTCAGTTTCTGCTCTTTCTTGAACTGCAAGTTCAGCCTTTCTCTTATTCTTGCTCAAACTCTTCTTATAGTTGGTTACAAACCTATCGAGCTCCCAGAGAGTTTCTATATCAACGCTATCAATATCCACTTCAATCTCATCATCATGCTGGCAAAGCGACGTATTCCTCTTCTTAATGATCTGGACAATGTTATCCAGTTTTTCAGAAGGTAAACTCTGCAGGTTTGTGCTAAGTTTCTGCTTTTCCTCATATGTCATGTCCCTTTTATCTGGATCTTTGGCCTTGGGCTTCTTTGGGACAGGGGTCCTACCTAAATGAGAAGAAGTCGTGGGTTTTGCTTTGGGATCAAAGGAATGAGTCATCGATTCTGACCTATCCAAGATCCTTCTCATTCCCTGAGGTGACAGTGGCTGCCGAGGATGCTTTCTTGATGTAGGGGTAGGTAAACTCGCTTCATAATCTACTGCAAGCCTCAACTCCCGCATATAATCAGCCTCTATAACAGCCCATTTGTCGTCAAATAAATTTGATAGCTGCTCAGCCATTACATGTACATCCTGCCCTTTCGGATTATAAGTCATAGCATTCCGAAATGTAAGTCTCACATCCTCTGCAAATTCTCTGGGAGACTTGTACCAATTCTTATTCAGCCTAGACTTCACAGTTCCCAAATCCATTGGATGCTTAATGATGTTGAAGTAGTCATGCAAACCAAGAGCCTTTGCATCAACAGGGTTATTGAATACCCAACCATGCTTGTGCTTCATCAATTTCTCAAGCAAAGTACTACAACTCTTAAAAACTTGATTCGAGAACTTTCCCAACCCAAACCCATGTCCCATTTCACCCCCTCCATGCTTCTTTCCGCTCGATTTTGACTTCTTGTTGCTCTCAGCCGGTGGAAACTTATCCTTCCCAAGAAGAAACTCCGATTTTCTATAAAACTGATTCGCTTTTGGCGTCCTCTTCTCTTTGTCCACATTATCACTCACACCCTGGCTGTTCTCCAACACTGATATACTCAGCTGGTTTAAAGGCCTCGATTGGCGAGGAGTGCTCACCGATGCCACCTCCAAATGAAGCCGCTTCGCCCCACCACCATTTGTCTGCCCATCTTTTGCCTCAATTTTCTTCACCCAATTCCTAACCATATCCAGTTCACTCTCGAGCTTCCTCCGAAGCTCCCGCATTTCCTGCTTCGACCTTGACGACAAATTGATCGTAATGCGATTCTCTTGCCTTGGAAACCCTAGCTTCCCCCCTCCGTTGCCTGAAGGTAGTTCACGAGAGCTACGAGATACCTGTGGACGGTTCAGGATCGAAGAATCGTCTGACATAGCATCGAAGCGGGTGAGAAGGTGTTGTTGAGACGAATTAGCATCTTCGGAAGCTAGGGCTTCAGTTTGTGAATGTGTTACGTTGTTCTTCAAACCTTTGAATGATTTTCTTGTATAGACTTTGCTATCTGCCCATCTCTGCTTCTCTTTAGAACCCTCACCTCCTTCATTTCCATCTGCTATGGGCCCCGAAGCCATACATGTAACTCCGAGACCCCAAATTCGATCTGTTTCAAAGAAATTAGTATACACTATGCATGTACATAGTAAAAATTTCTCCTGTTTTCATCAATTGAAGCCCTAATTTCTCGGAATCGAATTAGGGTTTCTCTTGGGTCGATAAAATGAACTCTAGGGTTTACACCCTTACAGTAGTGACCAGTGAGTAGAGAGAGGTTCGAATTCGTACCTTGTCCGGATCAAAACCCTTCTCTCTCCTCGACTCTCTCTCTCTCTCTTCGGTTTCTCTCTCCACTGCTTATCTAAGCGTTGAACGGAAGAGCCGGTGTCCTGAAGGCGCAAGCATTATAGGCTTACCCGTAGGCCAGTAGCCCCTAAAATGAGAGGTGTATTAAACGAGACCCACGCGCCATTGTGGAACTTGTATAACACGGATGAATGAGAGAGCCCAATGGACCATTTAAATCTCCCCTCCTTTTTAACCACTGGGGCTAAATGCCTTCCAGTATCTGTGAAAAAAAGTTAATCCCACTTATCCAAATTATCTATTGTAATTATATATAGAGCATATAAATATTATTGCAACGTGAGTAGAGCATATAATCCCACTTTTAGAATAAGTATAGATATAGATTGTTACCACATAAGTGTAATAAGATTGACACTATGAGATCAGACGGTTGTTCTGGATGGAGGAGGAGATCATGAGGTGGCCTCCCTCGCTACTCGATTGGCAAACTCTCGTCATCTCCAAATCCTAAACTTTAATTTCAATCTACTTGCACGTACGAAAAATATTGATTCTTCCTTGAATCAACTCTATAATCCCCAATTTCCTACTAAGAAACCCTATGATTTGAATAGATTTAGGTATCAAACGCGAATTCAATCTAGATATATTTGAAAATTTTGGTAACAATAGACATGTGATTTGGGCATGCATCATGATAAATAGGTATGCATGTAGAGAGTTTTTAGAGATAGAAAGCTGATGTGTTTGGTAAAAGTAATAGGAAAAGGCAAGTGCAATCTTATGTGCAGTTCATGGTCACAAAAAAAAAAAAAAAATTTGGATTATTTGTTTTTAGTTTTCCTGGTTGTTTTATATCTTTTGTGTAGAAATAATAATCAACTCCACATAATTTTACAAATCTACTTAATATAGGATTGATTCGTTAATGAAATGAGAAAGATAAAGAAGAAATAAAATGTTGAAGATGAATTTTGTGTAACCCGGATCTGATCTGACTTCCTGAACAGAGAGAAGAAAAAGTGAACCTACAAACACCAGTGTGTTACCGGTGGAGTAGGCTCCGACGAACAAGTTAGTGGGTAAAGTAATCTCTTGAAAGAAATTAAGAAAGTGAGTTAGGGTTTATTGCGTACCTACAAACGTTGATTAGCCCGTCTTCTTTATAAGGCTTAGGTCAGGATGTCACGTAGAGTTACCTTATCGTAGCCTGTAAACTTTATCTTCATCGTAATCTTTAATCCTT
>JAOTQH010000053.1:6125196-6136796 GCA_025631255.1 Cornus kousa
GTAGCCTGCCAGCGTGGTAGCTCGTCCAGTGTCTCACACCCACCCACAGAGATTGTCACAATCACCCCTCATAGGACCCAACGTCCTTGTTGGCCACACTTCTAGTTGGGCTCCGGCTCTGATAACACTTGTAACAACCCTCACCCTACCCAGACACAAAATTGTGGTGACCTTGTGGGTGGATGTGCCATAGACAGGTGCAAGAGACACTGACAGACTATCATACTAGGCGAGCTACAGGTGAAAGAGACACTGACAGACTATCACACTAAGCGAGCTACAGGTGCATAATCCCTCATCGCCTGGGTGTGGAAAGGGGAAGTGCTATATATATGTAAGATTTGTACACTCCAATTGATATGAGACATTTTAAGGTAAAACCCAAAAGCAAAACCATGCAGGTTCGGGGCCAAAACGAACAATATCATACCATGTGGTGGAGTGCATCATTACGTGAATTATCTATTTCCATTCCTTCCTATTATACAAATAGTCAACTTTAATCAAATCCAACATTCATATGAAAAGATGAACTTCAATTTTAATCAAAGTACCATGGTCATGTTCAAATGCTAATCTAAGTACCTTGTTTATCTCCCTAAGTGCATCCAGAGAAATAAATTAAGATTTTAGTCTAGCACTTTCTTTAGAAGGATTTCACAACTGATATTTGTTCACGAGGCAGTTTAAATGAAATTACAAGGGACATTAATTTTTCTCCAATGAAGAAGATAATAACCCACATTTTAAAGGAATATTTATGTATGTCAGATTATGGAGAAGTACGACATTTTATTTCTAGGATCCTCAAATCGTAGCATTTAAAGTAAAACTTAAGCTATTTCAAACAAATTTCTTGGTGAGGACATATAATATTTCTCAATACCTGATTTTGCTCTAAAAGAAAGCTTCTTTCGCTACCAAATTACCACGCACAGATTGACACTTCAACATGGGGCATTAGCACTGCAATTTTTCATTCCTCCCACATGATCAGGAGGGAAAAAAAAAAATCCATGGTTAGTGTCGAGTTATATTGAATAAAATAATCAAGAATCCTCTGTTGCCCACATGTTTGAGGTGGAGAGTCTCAGCAAAATTTAATTCCATGGATAAGTATTGTATTTGTGATGGCAGGGAATGATGGAGGGAACAAAATTTATTTTTAAAAAATGGATTCTTAAAACTCCAAAGAATCAAAGTTTATGTCAAATAATATATCATATAATTGTGTTACTAATGAATCTTAATGTTAAAAACAAAATCTTATGTTATGTTCAAATCCTCTACAGGTGATCAAAGAAGGAAAATGGGAACAGAAAATGGAAACACTACTAGTCACTGAAATTTATGCGTAGTAGTTCATATGTTTGTGTCAACTTTTGGTTTAATAAAAATTTAAACCTTAAATTAAAAATAAATTCACCCATAAAACTTCTGCTTATTAGTGTACAAAGAAACATAAATATACAAAAGCATCTCATGTGCTGTTTAATCAACCCTGCTCTATTTCAACACAAATAGCCGCATACAAAAAGTTGTTTTTCTAATGGTCCACAGAAGAAGGGGGAAAAAAACACAAATAAAGATGATGATGAAGAATTGAAAAAGCAAGCTTATGACGCTGAATGAGATTGTTTGATTCATGTTTATTAGTATATTATGAGTGGAGAATCTTAGTAAATTCTTTTTAAGGAAAAAAAATAATTAGGAAAGGTACAAGGTTTTACTAGTGGAAATAAAAAGTTGGATGACAAAAATTTCTCGAAATGATTCCCTCTCTATCCATTAAGAATTATTTATTTTAGATTTTGACTCATCATCATCATCATCATCTTTGCCTTTATCCTCATAGAGATGGATTCGGCCACATGAATCATCTTTTTCCATTCCTTCCTAACTTTAATCATATCCAACATTCATGTCCAAATGTTAATCTAAGTACCCTGTTCATAATAAATTAAGATTTTAGTCTTGACACTTTCTTTAGAAGGATTTCACTACTGATATTTGTTCACGAGGCAGTTTAAATGAAATTACAAGGGACATTGTTTTCTCCAACGTAGAAGATAAGAACTCACATTTTAAAGGCATATTTATGTATGTCAGATTATGCAAAAGTACGACATTATATTTCTAGGATCCTCAAATCGAAGCATTAATAACAAATAAAACATAAAACAGTAAAACTCAAGCATAATATATTATTTGAAACTAATTTTTTTGGTGAGGACAGATTATATTTTTCAATACCTGATTTTGCCCTTAAAGAACTATTTCCATGCAAAAACTAGTTTAGGAGCAGAACAATTCTCAGAATAGCAAGCAAGAGTGAAATGATGAGGATTAAGTAATGTTATATAACAAACTCAAAAGTGTAGAATAAATCAGCTCAAACATGAGTATCCCAAACATTTTGAGCCAAAAATAATTACCCATTCGTGTTATATGACATGAATGAATTAAAGAAATCAAGAGGTTAACTTCTTAGAAAAGTTCGGTTCATTTTTTATGTGAAGTATTTAAACATTAGGAGCTTTAAAGGCTGATAAAATAGTAAAAATAAAAATAAAGATCAGATACAACCTTATTACTGTGACAGTTCATTTCCCTACATTGTTCCTTCAACAATCAATTTATAGGTTAAAAGGTCTTAATCTCCTGAAGAACATTTTCAGGAAAAAAAAGGTCTCATGATCCATGTAAGAGTAGTACAAATATATAAACATCATGAATCAAAATTGCTCTTATTTATCAGCAACTAGCGTTGAACAGATCCAAAGTTAATCATACCTTGTTGACAAAAAGGCAGAATGGAGATCTCATGTATCAAATCAGATGTTGCTGCATCGATTCGTCAGATATATTGTCTGCTTTCATCTTCAATCCTTGTTAACCACCGTAGCCATTGTGTAATGTTTAATCATACCTTGTCAACAAAAACAAAGAGCTTATATATCAAGTAGTATATCGGACCATTCTCAATATATTTACTCATATACTGTTTGCTTTCTTCTTCATTCCTTGTCAACTACTATGCCACTGTGTGATGAAAAAGAATATTACTCTCATTAAAACTAGTGCAATTTCAGCCAACATGAGCGATATGTCCACCTCTCCAAAGGGGAAGTTGAGGGTTCAGGCCCTGGTGGGGGCATGAGTAAGTGACTAACTTACCTATTGATAATATATAGAGAGACACACACACACACACACATATATGAGATAACATTCCAATTTAACATATTGGAAAAAACTACTCTTTCAAATTTGAAAACCATGAAATGTTCGCGTAATTTATATATAAGCAACAACAGAATGTCCCTAACTGCTCTTCTTCTCACATAAAATAGAGCTGATAAACCGGCATTTAAAATATTTTATCACAAGTATTTTATCATCCAAGAATGAAAGAATTTTCTACAAGCCTTATAGAATAACATTAATAGTCTTTAAGACAAATGAAAATATCAATTCAAAGATTTGATCACAAGTTCACATGTTTTACAGCTAGATTCTCTTCAGTTCGCAGTCTCTTGAAGCCTTGGAGGAAACTACGTCATATTAAGGCATTTGGCGAGAATAGCATGTCATCAATTAATTGCTCAGCTTCCTTGAGATGTCGATATTTTGCCAACTAATCCACCACAAGAAGAGAGTAATCTGTGTCTGGTCAACCCCATAATTTATCTTCCTTCAATAATCCACCATGTCTGCATGCCGAAAGCACAGACAGCAACACCATCTGGCTTAAACCCCATCACCTCCATTTCTTGGAACCTTTCCAAGGACTCGGTTGCAAGTCCATGGAGCCCAAGGGCTGAAATTTAGAGCAGTCCACGAGATTAGATTTGTATTCATCATCTCAACGGAGATTTTAAATGAGCACACTAGGCTCCCACATTTCCCATACATGGCTATCATTATGTTGCAGACAAATATGCCACAGCAATTAATATCAGTCTTTATGATAAAGCCATGAAGAGAACTACCCAAAGCAAGGTTGCAAAGTTTAGTGCAAACACTCAGGAGACTAACATATGTGTAATTGTCAAGGTTGCAATGTTTAGTATGAACTCATTGGATAAATATTGTGTTAGTGATGGCAGGGAATGATTGTGGGAACAAAATTTATAAAATGGATTGCTAAAACCTTAAAGAGTCAAAGTTTACATCAAATACATTATATAATTGTGTCAACAATGAAGCTTAATGTTGAAAATATAATCTTATGTTCTGTTCACATCCCTGACAAGTAATCAACGAAGGAAAATGAGAACATCGCTGAAATTTATGTGGTGTAGTTCATGATGCAATTTTAGCCAAATCAGATAGGACATGACTTTGTTGTTCAAAAGAGTGCTATGATCATTATCTGTGATGGCAGTTATGGGGTTTTTCATATGTTTGAGTCATCTTTTGCTTTAATTAAACCTTGAATTAAAAAAAAATCATCCATAACCTTATGTTTATTAGTCTACAAATATACAAAAGCATCTCATGTGATATTTAATCAACCCTGCTCTATTTCAACTCAAATAGCCGCAAACAAATGACTTTTCCACAAGGGATATTCAGAAGTCGTTTACCTAATGGTCCACAGGGAGAAAAAATAAAAGACAGAAGAAGATGATGATGATGAACTGAAAAAGGAAGCTTAGCATGCTGAATGACATTGTTGGATTCATGTTAATTAATTTATTACAAGTGGAGAATCTTAGTAAGTACCCTTTAAGGAAATTTTTTTAGGAAAGGTACAAGGTTTTTCTAGTGGAAATAAAAGTTGAAGGACAAACACAACCGAAATGATTCTCTCTCTATCCATTAAGAATTATCAAAATTTAGATTTTGAGGAGTAAACTTTAATCATATCCAATATTCATATGAAAAGATGAAGTTCAATGTTATATTAAGTACCCTGTTCTTGTCCCAAAGTGCATCGAGAGAAATTAATTAAGATTTTAGTCTGTCACTTTCTTTAGAAGGATTTAACTACAAATATTTGTTCATGCGGTGGTTTAAATGGAATCACAAGAGACATTAATTTTTCTCCAATGAAGAAGTTATGAACTCGCAATTTAAATGCATATTTATGTGTATCAAATGATGCAGAAGCTATGACATTTTATTTCTAGGACCCATAAATCGAAGCATTAATAACATTTAAAAATAAAACATTAAAATTTAAGCACAATAGATTATTGCAATTAATTTCTTGGTCAGGACAGATATGTCTTTAATACCTGATTTTGCTCTTAAAGAAATATTTGCATACAAAAACTAGTTTAGGACCAGAACCATTATCAGAATAGCAACCAAGAACAGCTGAGGCCCCAAAGCCAAATGATGAGAATCAAGCAATGTTTTACAACAAACTCAGAAGTGTACAAGAAGTCAGCACAAACATGAATGTACCACACATGTTGGGCCAAATATAAATACAATCCATGTTAAAATCAAGAGGTTAAGTTCTCAGAAAAGTTCGGGTCATTTTTATGTGAAGGATTTAAACTTTCAGGAGCTTTAAAGGCAGATAAAACACAGAAAAACTAAAAACTAAAAATAAAAATCAGATGCAATTTATTACGCGACAGTTCTTTTCCCTAAGTTGTTACTTCAACAATAAATTAACAGGTTACTCTCCAAAAATCTCAATAATAAATGCAAAATGACATCAGGAATCAAAATTGATTTCATTTATCAGCAATTTGTGTTGAACAGATCCAATGTTAATCATACCTTGTTGACAAAAGCACAGAATATAGCTCTCATGTATCAAATCAGATATTGCTCCATTGACTCCATCAGATATTGTTTGCTTGCATCTTCAATCCTTCTTAACTACTGCAACCACTGCATAATACTTAATCATACCTTGTCAATGAAAAGGAAGAACTTATATCTCAAATAGTATATAATAAGATAATTCTCCATCTATTTCCTCATATTCTGTTTGCTTTCTACTTCATTCCTTGTCAACTACTATGCCACTATGATGAAAAAGTTCAAATGAATATTATTCTCCTTAATCCCCGTATTCTCGTCCAATTTCAGCCCGCAACTTGAGATTCCATCTACCACCAAAGCCTAGGCTTGAGCATTATGTCCTCCACCTCTCCAAAGGGGAGGTTGAAGGTTTAGGCCCAGTGGGGGCATGTGTGTGAGAATAGTTTACCTATGAAAAGAGAGAGTGAGAGAGAGATAACATTCAAATTTGATATACTGAAAGAACAAACAAAAAAAAAAAGTATTCTTTCAAATTTGGAAACCACAAATCTTCATCTCGTGTGAAATACCATTAACGAACCGACATTTAATTTAATCCTCATTCTTAAAAGAAAAATATTTTATCATCTCAAGAATGAAAGAATTTTCTACAAGCCTTATAGAATACCATTAATACTCTTTTAGACAAAAGAAAATATGAAATGATCACAAGTTTACATGTTTTACAGCTAGATTCTCTTCAATACATGGTTTCTTGCAGCCTTGGAGGAAACTACGCCATATTAAGGCATTTGGTGGGAATGGCATGTCATCAATTAATTGCTCTGCTTCCTTGAGATTTCCATATTTAGCCAGTAAGTCCACCACAAGATGATAGTGATCCATGTTTGGTTCAACCCCATAATTTCTCTTCATTTGCCCAAACAATTCCTTCCCTTCCTTCACTAACCCACCATGTCTGCATGCCGAAAGCACAGCAATGAAAGCAACCCCATCTGGCTTAAACCCTAGAGCCTCCATTTCTTGGAACCTTTCCAATGCCTCAGCTGCAAGTCCATGGAGTCCTAGGGCTGAAATTAGAGCAGTCCACGAGATTAGATTTTTATTCAACATCTCATTGAAGACTTTGACTGAGCTCTCTAGGCTCCCACATTTCCCATACATGTCTATCATTACATTGCAGACAAATATGTCACAGAAATTAAAATCAGTCTTTATGATAAGGCCATGAAGAGAACTGCCCAAAGCAAGGTTGCAAAGTTTAGTGCAAACACTCAGGAGACTAACATATGTGTAATTGTTAGGGTAGATTTGAGCCATCTGCATTTCCGCGAAAAGATCATAAACCTCCTTGTAATCACCATTGCGAGAACAAGCTGCAATCAATATGTTCCAAGATACAATGTCGGGTTCCTCAAGAACTGCAAACAATTCTTGAGTACTATGATACTGGCCAGTTCTGTTATAAATTCCAGCAATTATATTAGAGGGGACGACAGGAAGCCGTTCATTAGTAGCAGCAACAAAGACCAAGGCATCAGATACCTGTCCATTTTTGGCATACGAGGAAATGAGAGAGCTTAATACATACTCATTCTGTTGGTAACCCATTTTTATTATCAAAGAATGAAGCTGCTTCAGCTCTAAGATGAAGGATGATTTTAGTATAGTAGAGAATGTAAACTCATTGGGGCAATAATCCAATCGAATCATTTCTCGCAGGAGTGAAACAGAAGTAGAAGGGCATTTCTTCGAGTAACCCATAATCAAAGCATTCCAGGAAACCAAATTCTTGTCATATATTTCATCAAAAGAGCGACGTGCCTCTTCCAACTTATCACATTTAGAATATAAATCAACTAATGCACTTCCAACAAATACATCAGATTCATACATGTTCTTGATTATTTTAGCATGGATGACTTCTCCATGCATTGGAACATGCAAACTGGTACACGAGTTAATAACACTCACAAATGTAGTCTGGTTAGGTAAAACTCCATTCACACACATTTCCAAGAAGAGCTCTAATGCTTTGCCTGGTCTATCACTCTTTGCTAGAGCTCCAATGACTGTATTCCATGACACAATATCCCGAACAGGCACTTCCTCAAACAGTTTTTCCGCTAAGCAAGTGCCTGAGCACTTCACATACATATTGATAAGTGAATTCACAACTGACACTTCATATTCCAATGCACTTTTAATCACTAACCCATGTATCTGTTCTCCAGATTCAAGGTCTTGCTCCAACACAAATCCAGATAAAACACCCACAAAAGAATATTCAGACAAGACCACTTCTGTTCTCATGAGCTCGCGGAACAAGAGAATACAATCTTCAGTTAACCCATGATGCCCAAACAAAGATATCATTGAATTCCATGTCACCAAGTTCTTTAGAGGCATCTCTTCAAAACTTCGAAGAGCCTCATCAAAGCACCCATGTCTAGAGAACAGACCAAACAATGCAGTCCCCGCAAACGCATCAGCACACATCAACCCAGTCTTCATAATCATTGTTTGCAACATAAATCCTCGACGGAGATCCAAAGAAGCACACGACAAGAGCCCACCGAATGTGAACTGGGTTGGCTCAAATCCAATGGCCCTCATCTCCAATAGCAGCTTCCAAGCATCCTCTACATTCCCATGACGACTATAAGCACAAATCATCGTATTGTATGACACCACGTTTCGGTGTGGCATTTCGTCAAACAGTTTACGAGCAAACGATAATTCACCAAGCGATTCGTATGCAGACATGATATTATTGTTGAGGAAGATGGATTGGGGCGAACTCGAACCCAATGTAATGGAGAGTGCGTGGATTGATTTAGTTGCATCAAGTGATCGTTTCCTTGAGAATTCATGGAGTAGTTGCGCGAGCAGTTGATGATTGATTTCTCCATTGAAGGGCTGAGGAAGGACTGTGCCATGGAAATGACGGTAGTCACGAATGGAGATTGATAATAGAAGTTGCTGGGAAGATGAGAAACTATGGGTCCAGTTGAAGAACTGTACAGACTTTGAAGCAACCGAAGCTGCCTTTCTCATGCAGACTCGGAAAATCACTAGTGCACTAAACACTAGTGATTCTAGTGTGTAAAACTGAAATTTGGAAAAGAGAGAGCTAGGATTTGGAGCTCTTGTTTTGCCATAGAGTTAAGGCTGAATCAAAATTTGTGTTGGAGTGTTTATTGGTTAACGGTATTTGTCATAACAGCAAATGCCTATGACTTGGCTCTTGGTTCATTCTTCTTTCAGTCTCATGCCAAGTAGGCACATGGAAATGCCTGGTAATAACTAATTGGTCTGCACCACAAATTCATGTATATGTGGCATTTAAAATTTAGTGTTAAATGCAAACCAAAAAAAAAAAAAAAAAACCTCCTGAATTATGGAAGTTTTGCAACTAACTACTTGAATTACAAAAAACATCCTTAAACTTTCAATTTGTTGCAATTTGCCCACTCAAGCCACCGGAAAAGAAAAAAAACAAAACTGTCCAAGCCTTCTGAAGTTCATCAAACGAACATCAGAAGAGCGTGGCATGCACAGATGCCTCTGTTCCTTACCTCAAGCTTGCCCTTTTCTCATTCGCGATAACTTCCAAACAAAACCTACTGAAACACATTACAGAAAACACAAACAAAACACACCACACGAAGACAATATTAGCGAATGATTTAGAGAGAAAAAGTAGAGAACTAGTTCTAGAATCGATTTTCGTCACCTGCGAGATCTTGTCCCACCTAAAATCTATACTTTGTAGCGGACAAAGTAATTAACATCAATTGAATTCATCACTCTCTACATCTATAATGTCAAATTCATTCCTTTCAGTCATTGAAGCTCCGAATCGAGCTTTTGAAGCAACGATTTTTGCTTCAATTGGTACCCATAAAAGAATTGATTGCTGAAAACAAAGCTCACAATGGAGGACGGCGGTTATGATAAGAACCCATGTCGGCCGTGGCTACACCTCGTCGATCCGAAAACCGATGATGGCAAGGCAACACGACAGGAAGCTCCAACGACAGCGACTCCTTCTACGTTGCTAACTCTTATCATAACTCTACCGTCCTCTTCGACCAAACCCAGTTCAGTCCGGTGAGCAACAATTCAGTCATACCAACTTTGCATCGCGGTGTTGTTGACGGTGGCAGACGATGAGAGCAGATTTGACATCCAGTGTTGTCAACGGCACAGATGGTGATGGTTTCTCAGTTATTGATATCAGTGGTGAGGTGTGTCACCATTAGGTACAAAGACGTGTTTCAGTCTGATGACGCTACAAGCGTGCTTATGTGTGGCCAAACAACGACCCATCAACGTGCTTCAGTACGACGACTCTATAAACGTCCTCAACCCACCTTGGTGAAACCCAGTTCAAGATAGCCATGGACTACCGTTTTGAGCTCACCATAAGCCCTCTTTACTGCCTTATTGGGCATCTTACCGAGCTCGCCGACATTCTCGCCGTCATTGTAGTCGCCGATCCATTTTTGGTGGCTCATTCATGCCGTCGTCTCCACTATGCTTACCGGACAGTCATTTCATCAAGCTCGCTACCATTGTCGGCCACACCCAGCTCGCATCTATTGGAAATGAGGCATATAAAACCGAAACTTTGGATGAAATTTGGAGTAGATTCCGCTAAGAGTTTTTTATGGATCTATAGACAAACGTGTTCCTCTCCGCAAGTTGCGGAAATGAACGTGGAATATTTACTTTCTCAAATTCGTTTCCCGGTGAATGAGAAATTAGCTCCAAAGTAAGATGTTTGATAAGCCTAAATGAGTTTGCAAAATGTGGAAAAATACTTGTTGCACATTGGAAAAATACTAAAACCATTTGAAGTATAAATAAGCCAAGTATAGGATTTGGGTTTGAGTTCAAGGACACCCAAGTTTTTAAGAGGGGGAGGACTTAGGTAAGCTTGGGTTCGAACCAACTACCACACACGCACTCGCCCCACCTACCCGACCCGACCCGGTCCGGTCTAGGCTAGGGCTGGGCTTGATTGTGAAATCCGGTTAATTTTTTATTAAACAGAATTTAGAATTTAGGTCTGTATTGGATTTTGTTTTTCACTTATTCAGATGGGCGAAATTGGGTATGTGGTTTAATATTTGCTAGGCTTAATGGGTTGGTATTTAATTTAAATAAAAATCAGTTTTTTCCGAAAAGGTTGCACCCATTCTGTTTAAAGTGAACCAATGCATTCAATTTTAACCACTTGAACTGAACCATCACATCTCATGCAGGTGAAGGTTCAGGCCACCCGAAAAGGCACCTTGATGCCTATATAAACCCCCTTAGGTTCATTTCAAAACACACCAATTCAGAATCTTCTTCTCTAATTCTGAATTCTCTCCTCTTTTTCTCTTCTTCTAGTCTCTTGGTTCGAGCCTTAGTGTGTGGATTTGAGCCTTAGTGTGTGAGTTCGAGTCAAAAAGTACTATACCAAGTCAGTTCACCTATTCCTTTGGTTTGCAATGCTACTACCGAAGGAAGACAAGTCGTTGTATCCTGGGAGATAGATTTCACTGAATCCGTTAGCACCATAATGGAGCGAATCTATCTTAAGGACATATAATCAAATTCTAGCCTCGACTTTTAATCAGGTTCTTTTATTTTATTATATTAAACTATATATTATAAGAAATTATATATATATATATATATATATATTATAATAATTATATATATATATATACGCATTATATTTTCAGATAATATTTAAATAAATAATAATATAGTATATGGTATAGTTAAACCATATTTTGGACAATAATCTTAAGACAGATTCCGCTTTACTATAGTATTAATTATTTAATTATTATTGTTGTTGTTATAATTACTGTAAT
>JAOTQH010000053.1:6136896-6154641 GCA_025631255.1 Cornus kousa
AATCAAAATCATAAATTTATTTTTTACAATAAAAATAAATTACATATAAAAAGAAATAGTAAAGAAAAAAACCAAAAAAAAAAATGGAAAAGAGCGAATGCTTGTGGCCAAATAAAAAAAAAACAAAACAAAAAAACAAAAAAAGAAAAAGAGACAAGGTTGCTGCTTGTTTGGCTCGCAATGGGTATGCTAGCAGTTGCTATGTCGTTTGCTAGCTTACGCCTGGGCCCCACCATTTGCTAGCTTTGTACCATTCCATACACTAGCAAAACTGGCACAAGAGCTAGCAAAAATGCCCTCATACCGGTTGCTCTAACATGTAGAAAGTACAAACACTCCTCCGTAGTGTCTGTGGAGGTATCGGACAGGCACAGCACGTGTCACACATTGTCAAAAAAATATCTTGTAATTTGAATATTTTATTTTTTAGTTGGACACTGCATAGATATAGCAATGAAACGTTTTGAACATTTTCAAAATAAGACGATCTGAGCTCCAAATTAGTGATTTCATTCATTATATCAATAAACAACCAATTTTTTTTTTTTATATAAAATATATATATATATATTGATGTATTCATGCCATATCCGTGTCTTATATTGTGCATGTATAGTGACGTACTCATGTCTCGTGCCCTTATCTGTACTTTCTAGCACATCATGAATCCCCACTAAATTTATTAAATTTAGTATACATTCTAAAATAACAATAGGTTTTCCGTTCACAAATTTATAAGCTCCGTTTGTTTGTATGTTTGGACGTTTTTGGTGTTTGGTTGATCCAAAACTTAAGGAAAATTTGTATTTAATTAGTGAAATATTTTATCTAAACCTAACAAAAGATACTTTAGATGAAATAGTTTTATATAAAAAAAATATTTTGTGAGTAAGATATTTTAAGTTGAAACAAATATAGTGTCAAAATTTTTCTGACTGGTACCAGTAGGGGATTCAAATTAATGTATTATGTGAGACAATTAAACACAAGTTAAACATACCTGATGCAGCAATAACACAAGCAAGACTTCCACCATAGTTCCGTATTAGCACATTAAAATATGTACCTACGCCCATACTTCATTGTATATTCGAAGCCTAATGGCTTTATTAGAAGCACCAAAACCAATAAGGTACGTCAATGGCATAAACAGTGTAACTTTGAGCTAGCGTCATGTTATTCCTGAAAAGCCTTCATAATTAAAGATATACTTGAGCATCTAACATGTTAAGCATATTAAAAGCAATTAATTTCTTCAACATAATTCTAAAAGTTAGGATTGTTTTTTATCTTCTCCTCCAGAAACCGAACGTAAGGGTCATCAGCACTGGGTTAAGGCCTTTAGACGGCTATGTTGCTCTTCTACTCAAAGGGTAAGAAGATATGAAAGAAGCCCGTCTCTGGTACAAGTACAGGGAAATGGCTTATTAAATTTTACATACAAAAGGTCATTCATATGACCACAGAGGCTATATAGGACATTGGTTGATAGTACTAAAAAAGTAAAGAATAATGGCTCGAGGTAAAGTGGGTATTTAATATTGGAACAACTTTTCGAAATATTTTTATAGGTTTTTATTTTTAATTTTTTTAATCGGAGTGTTCAGAATGGCACAAATCTTTAGGGCCCTTCAACAACTCGACTAATCTTCGAAGATTCGGAAGGACACCTCACCACCTGAATGGGATAAGTCACTGCAGAGGTAGTGGAGATTAGCCACAAATAACATTCAGCGGGATTTGAACCCCAGATCTTAGGCTTATTAAGTTATAGAGTCCAACAAATAAATTGTTGGGCCATATCCGAAGTGGATATCTTTTTATAGCTTTGTTCTTTGTTAACTTATCTTTTTTCTTTTTGTGGCCTTTGGTTTCACATTTTCATACCTTGTGGTTTTTACGTTTTAGTAGTAATTTCTCTTCAAAATCTCTCTTCATTTGAAGGTGATAGAATTTAATGTGTCCCTTTTCATCTATTATGGTACAGGAAAAATAGCTTGTGAACGTTCTTATAAATAAAAGGTTTTGGAATTGATGCAGAATTTTGAGTAATTAGTGTCTATTTGGTGTAATAGCTATAATCTGTTATGTCTTATGAAAGACTTCTTAAAGTTCGTGGTTCTAAACTCTTTTTTTATTTTTTTATTTTTTTTTATACCTCTTCAACTCAGCTCCTAAATATGACATTCCATATTGTCTGGGACGAAAAGTTGTTGAGAATTATGTGTGGATACCCTCTATTATGTGGATAAGTTTCGAAAATCATGAGCACCGAGAAGAAAATATGTAAAACAGACAATTTTATAGAAGTTGGACTGGTCGTGACAAATTAAATAGTATCAAAGATAATCTCAACCGAAAATGGAGGGCGTACACATTAATAGACCATGGACCATTTGTGTGTTTTTACTTTGATCTCTCTTTCCAGTGTGAAAAGTTAATATTGTCCCTTATATTTTAAATTTTTTTTATGAGAAATTACCTTTTTGTCCAACATTATTTAAAAATACTCCTACTCAAAGGAAGAGCAACGTGGTCATTTTATAAAACATTTAAGGGAGAAAGAGTCGATGAGCACACGTGCCAAACTTCATGGGTAGTCAAAGTAATAAACCCCAAATATTCTACCCGTGTGTAATTTGACAAAATCTCGGGAAGGTCAGTATAATTTATCTTAACATTCATAATTAAGAATTTTATCATTTTTTATTCTTTTCTTTAATTAAAAGTATGATATTGCATGTAATATAAAATATAAGTTCAAATATTATTTAAAAATAAAAAAAGGAGAAAGAATCTTATACCTAAATTTACACAATTGTGAACATTACATAAAACCTCTTGACTTAGTGGGGGTATTTTTTATAATAAGTTAAAAAATAATCCCTTCATTTATTTGAGGGAGGAGGACTTTTGGGAAAAATAATTTTTAAATAAAAGTTTACAGCAAAACACTGTAAGGTGCATGGGGTTTAGATGTGGTTTATAATAAAAGAAAATGTATAAAAAACCCTCACTTTATATAATATTGCTATATTTTAAAAAAAGAAAAATCTATTTTTTTTGGTAACAAATTAACAATGTTAATTTAATGGCCCTATAAAAACGTATTCAACTAGTTCTCAAAATTAAAGCTAGCACAGAAAATAAAAGATCACCAAATTCTATGTCGAAAATCAAATATGCATGTTAACGTTTTTTTTATTTGTTTTTTCAAAACAAAAAGAGCAGGATTTTATTCAATATAATTCAAATAATTACAATAACTCATCACTGCTTAAGTAACTTGTACACTCATCCACATTTTGCTTACAATTCACACCATATTTAACTAAAAAAATGTGGAAAGTAACAAGCTTCTCTATGGGAAATTATCAGAGTTCCTTAAACATCATCTTCATCTTCATGTTCTCCATTCTAGCTTTCCGTAACTGCAGTCACTATTAAGGAATCAGTCTCAAAGGCTGCATTACACATCTCAACACTACGACCCATCTTTCCATCAACAATAGTTATGTAGTTGCAATGAAATCAGTAAACAAAGTCTAAAACAAAATTTCTACACTGTTTTTTCTTGTTTATTATTATTATTATTTTTTACCAAATAATGTCAAAATCAATAATTAAATCAAGTATAGAACTGATAATTATAGAATTTGATGGGTATTCAACCATGATTTAAAAATTTGAATCAAAATAAGGCTATAAAATCGAAAAAAAATATTGATTCTAAAAATGCAAGCACCATTCCAGGTTTATGCATTATTTGATTACCAATATATATATATATATATATATATACATAATGACATCTCAAGCTTATACAATTTTTCTTCAAACATATCCGTGGAAAAAAGAAAAGAAAATGAATTGATAAATATCTACTCTTTTAAAGGGTTTAAAGGACCAAACCCTTTAAAAGCCTAAACCCTATCGTTGCTCGTGTTGGACTTAGAGCTGAAATGGCCGGTCCATTGCTACGATCTCTCTGGTCCACCACCAGAAATTCTCTCTCCTCCAACAATTCCAATCCATCCACCCTTCTCAAAACCTATGCAACCCCCCGCGCCACCGGCCTCGCACGAGCCTTCTCGGCAGCGCCGGCTGCCGCAACCTCCTCCGCCGTTCCCAGCGGCGCGCTGGATCCGAGCAGGCTTCGGAACGTGGCAGTGATCGCTCACGTTGATCACGGCAAGACCACTCTCATGGATCGGCTTCTCCGGCAGTGTGGCGCCGACATCCCCCACGAGCGCGCCCTCGACTCCATAAACCTCGAGCGCGAGCGAGGTATCACTATTGCTTCCAAGGTATTGCACCTTCTTAAACCCTAAAGCCTCAGTTTGATTGTTGTAGAATTGGACAAAGAAGGAAAGAAAAAATAGAAATGAAAATTTGAATCTTCAAATGTTTCGTGCTGAGAGTTGAACAAAACAAAGAAAATGGACATGACGTTGAATTCTCTGTCCGGTTGTATCAGATGTAATACTTCTATTTTATCTGTTTACTAAAGCAGCCAAAAGGTATTCTAATTTCTTAAACTCTACTACCTCTGTCTGTGTGATTGCCAAAGAAGTGAATGAAAAGAGCAAAATGAAAGTGAAAGCTCGAATCTTCAAACTTCTCATACTGATAACTTCATGTACTATATCGGGTTGTATCAGCTGTAAAACTTCTTTCCCTCTGTTCTATAAGCAGGCAAACAGAATAGAAAGAGGAAAAAAAAAAATAAGGGAGGGAAAAATCTTTCTATTCGGTCGTGGAATTGATTCCTGCATAGTTGTTTTCATTCCGTGGTTTCATGCATTGCACCGTTTAAGTAACTTTTTCAGTATTTTTGACCTGAACAAACTAGACAAGCAATTCAATAATTTGGCTTAGTTGAGTTTTTCATTCTCTGGAAACTAAATGGAAAACAGAATCTTTTTCAGTTTCCACTTATCTCTCAGGCTGAACAAGTTTAGTTGAAATTTACTCGTATGGGTGGAGATGGATATATATATTTTTTTAAAACACTCTCTTTCACATTAACACAACACATTATATAAAATTGGATATTTTCTAATGAAAATTTTCCTGCTGCCATGGTGTAGAATCCAAATCCAACTCATGTACAAATTAATTAATTGAGATATGAGATTTTTTCGGGGAATGGCATATACTAAAATGAATATATCCTTAATCCTTAATGGATTGCCATTCCCCCCCCCCCCCCCAAGGATTATCCATATTACTTGATTCATGTTAATAATAGTATGAGATTCTATCACTAATGTATGACATTGTTGGGATGTTATGAAGAACTTGCTGAATGCCGATAGGACTTCGACCCATTTCTTCCAATTGGAGATAGGAATGATGCCTTTGTGCTCGAACCACATAACAACACTATATGTACCAAGTATACTGACCATAGAGCTGTTTTTGTTTGTGGATTTTATTTTTAAATCTAGACTTTATTTCATATGGATGTTCATATTGGACCTTCTTTTGTTGATGATATCTTGAGTATTAACATGACTCCAGAATGAGGTATCTAAACAGGGTATTTGATTCCTGTTTATTATGCAGGTTACATCCATTACATGGAAGGACAATGAGCTAAACATGGTCGATACACCGGGGCATGCAGATTTTGGGGGTGAAGTATGTCTCTACAAATGTGTGTTATTTTTTTTTCCTTTCCTGAATCTACAAAGAGTTCTATTTAGTGTAGAGTTACTAATGTATCAAGGTAACAGTTTAGAAGATTTGCCGTGAGTTGAAATATTGGAAATTGGGATCTTTGGGCCTTTTTTCATGCATGCTTTATGAAGCTGAAGTGAGGTGCTTTTTTGATATATCTGACAATTCATGAAGCAACTGAACCATTTTTTCTTTCTATTATTTTTCTTTCTTCTATAGATTTTAAACAACTGAAGTTTAGAGCTTAAAACATTTTATAGGGTATATTTGTCATATCAATTAAAAATATAAATCTTTTCTGCTGAAAGTATTTGAGGTAGTGTGGAAAAACTTGTGGGGTAAATGGCAATGGATCTTAAAAATGATATTCGGTAAGTAAAAAAGCGAGTAAATTTCTTTTAAGTAGCATGACAGCCACACTGTTACTATTCACAAAACTTTAGCTGTACTACAATCATCACTACTGCAAAGAAGCACTTTATTTTATTTTATTTTTTACGTGCTTTTATTGTTTTTTATTCATGTATCCCTTTTTTTCCCCAAAAACTTCTTACCATATACACTTATGAATTTTTCCTTGCTGTAAAATGCTGAAAGCAAAAACATAAAATTGGTTGTTTTTATGCTTATCAAAAGTTTCTTCAACAAGCCCAAACAAATGTGCCTTCGAGATGATTTTTAGAATTGCGATGTGCAGTGTCATGATCATCAAGGAATTAGAAATTTGATGTTGCTGGCCTAAAATCCCTTCACATCTATAATGGAAATGCTTCATGTGCAGTTTAGCTTTAGATTTCATAAACTTGTAAAACATGGTACATAAGAAATAACTTAGGAAAATGAACAATGGGCAAGCAATGAATAATATACATTAGTTCTAGGTGTAGAAGTAATTATTGGTTGTTTTTATGCTTATCAAAGGTTTCATCAACAAGCCCAAACGAATGTGCCTTCGAGAAGATTTTTAGAATTGCGATGTGCACGGTGTTATCAAGGAATTAGAAATTTGATGTTACTGGCCTAAAATCCCTTCATATCTATAATGGAAATGCTTCATGTGCAGTTTAGCTTTAGATTTCAGAAACTTGTAAAACATGGTACATAAGAAATAACTTAGGAAAATGAACAATGGGCAAGAAATGAATAATATACATTAGTTCTGGTGTAGAAGTAATTATTGCATGAGTTATATTTCATAGACATCAGGCAAGTTTCAAAGCATGAACTTTCAGTGTTTCAACTTTGAAGTATCTCTCTTTATACTTTGTCTTGAAATGCTTAAACAGAAAATATTCACACAAAAGAACAATAATAAGAACTTTAATATTTTTATTTATTGTGCTTGTAACTGATATTTATACAAATTCAATTTTCTTGGATGTGTACATAGGTTGAGCGGGTTGTTGGCATGGTTGAGGGAGCAGTTTTGGTTGTAGATGCTGGTGAAGGTCCGCTTGCGCAGACGAAGTTTGTTCTTGCTAAGGCCTTAAAATATGGGCTGCGCCCTATTCTTCTTTTGAACAAAGTAGATCGACCAGCAGGTATATAACTTTTTTGGAAAGTTGTGTTTTCTACATTTTTATTTAGACTTTGCTTTATATTTCATTTATGCTGTTTCCACTTTCCAGTGCAAAAGAAATAAATAATTGCCTGTAATGGCAAACTTTTTATCCACTATGTTCCCCCCCTCTCCGCTACATCTTTTATTCCATTTTTCTTTTTGCCCAGTATCATGTATTTCTGTGTTAAGTTTTTATTTATTTATTATCATGTCTTATAACCTGATGGGTCCTATCTTAAAATCAAGACAATACCAAAACTTTCTGTTTTCGATCTCAATGGATCCCTGTGACTGCACAGAGGAGGAGAGAAGAATAGGTAGGGATGACATGATTGGAACCAATGACATTTTTTAGCCCTAAAACAGGCCTCTTAAAAAAAAGTTTCAGTTCGAGTCGAGTTTATTGTTTCTATAAGTTAATTTGCTGATGATTTAATTTTTTATACATTTTTCTTATGTTTTAAAAGTCATGGTTACTTTTGTAGTTTCTGTTCCCAAAACTCTACCCAACAAAGCTTTAACCAACCCTAATCCTGGATATGAGGGAGGGCATCGCATTTGTATGGCCTATCTTCTACACGTGCTTCTCTCTCAGCTCTACAACCTAGTTGAAGGTTGAGGTCTGCAAACAAATATGAAGCTTCTACATGTACATATATGTATGTTTGAAAGTAAATAAGCTGAAAACTGGAAAGAATGAAATGAGTTATTGGAAAGAGCGCTCAAGATTAGTCTTTGAGATACCCAAAACTTTTACGAAGAAGATTGGGAGAATTGATTCTGTGGTATCAGCCACTCTTGTTCTTTTTAGAAACATTTGAATTATTTTTTCCTTTCTGGTTTCAATTAATGAATATTCTAATTACCAATTTTGGTTGGATTCAAGTTAAGTTTGTCCTTTCTTTGATTGGTTTATTTATTTTTTAAAAATCCTATCTTTTGTTGTTCATGACCATATGATGATTTAATAATTCAAGAATCTGCTATAACTGACTGCTCTAAAAGTTGTAAGATGCTAGGGATTTGTAGCAATAGTAAAGTATATTAAAATGGCTTTTATGTGGCCAGACATCTGACGCAGGACAAGTAGGGTTTAGATATGAACCAATAGTAACCAGAAAGAAAGAAGGGGATGAGAATGAGAAGATGAGATGAGGCAGGACTAAGGAGGTGAGAAGACAGCCGAATTATGATGAGAATCAGGTCAAAGGAGGTTGGATAGATAGACCGAGGGATTGAGAACAACAAGAACACAAGGGAGAGAAGACACAAAGGGGAAGTTCGCAAACTCAACGATAATATTCAATATTCCAAAACTTGGTTCTCAATTTTTTTTTTTTTAATTATTTTTTTGATAAGTAAATAGATTCAATAAAAAACGTTCAAAAGGGGAACGCATCCCAAATACAATCAAAGAAAATAGGGGCCTAGGGCCCCAAGGAATCTAGAAAATCAATAGTCTTCGCAGGGGAGTAACAATATCTACCCGAACCCCAAAAAGAAAGGGAACTTATAACAAAATATTTGAGAGTAGCATCCGAGGATTCCTGTCCATCGAAAGCTCTTTTATTACGCTCCCTCCACAAACACCACCAAAGACACAAAGGAGCCATCCTCCGCTGTCCTCTAGCTTGTGGACCCACATACACCCCTCCCTAAGCCTCCAGAAAACCTCTTGTCGATCGAGGCATGACCCAAGAGACTCTAAAAAGACCCAGCAAAAGATTCCAACAATCCGAAGCCACTGGACAATGCAAAAGAAGATGATCAACCGACTCTCCATTGCACTTACACAAGTAGCACCAGTTAACAATAATCTGTTTTCTCTTCCTCAGGTTATCAAGCGTTAAGATCTTGCCCCACACTGCTGTCCAGGCAAAAAAAGCCACTCTCATTGGTACCTTGGAGCGCCAAACTTCCTTCCACGGAAAAGAAACCCCGACTAAATCCGAAAAGCATCCAAAAAGGATTTCACACAAAAGAATCCCTAGCCGAAGGAACCCAAACAAGAGAATCCCTATCACCACCACTAATCTCTTGACTATACAAAAGCTCCAAAAAACCACATACCTCATCCAACTCCCAATCTTGAACAGATCTCCGAAAATGGACATTCCAGGTCATCCTCCCCACTATCAAGACGATAGCAGTCAACAACCAAGGCATGCCTATCAACAGCAATCTGAAACAATGTAGGAAAAGAGCGAGCTAAGGAACAGTCACCACACCAAAGATCTTCCCAAAAATGAATGTACCTCCCATCCTGAACTTGAAATTTGATATACTTGGAAAACTCATTCCACCCCTTCCGAATGGCTTTCCAAACTCCAACACCTTCGGGAATTAGAACCGAACCCGAACACCACCCCCCAGTCTCCTCACCATAACGACCCACAACAGCTCTCCTCCATAGTCTATGGCGCTCAATACCAAACCTCCACAACCACTTCCCTAGGAGGGCCCTGTTAAACGGCACAAGTCTCCTAATCCTTAGGCCTCCAGACTGCATAGGCCTACACACCTGATCCCAATGGATAGGATGATACTTAAATTCATCCCCTAACCCTCCCCATAGGAAATTCCTCTGCAGTCTCTCAATCGAAGCGTCTACTGAGGATGGAATCTGGAAAAGGGATAAACGATAAGTAGGAAGACTCGACAAAGTGCTTTTCAACATAATGACCTTCCCACCTTTCGACAGGTACTGCTTCTTCCATCCTGCAAGCCTCCTCTCCACCCTCTCAACCACGGGATCCCAAGCCCCCACGGTCCTCGAAGATACACCCAAAGGCATGCCCAAATAGGAAATCGAAAAAACACTGACTCCACAGCCTAGAACCGTGGCAAGACCGTCGATATCTGGAACCTCCCCCACTGGAATTAGAGCACTCTTCCCCACATTAACTTTCAGACTTGAAACTGTCTGAAAACAAATCAGAACGGACCTCAAATACCTCAGTTGGGTCTCCTCTGCCTCACAAAAAACCAAAGTATCATCCACAAACAGTAAATGAGAAATCTCCAAATTATGGGCGTCATCCCTACCACCCTGAACCCCCTGATAAAGCCCAACTCCACAGCCCTCCCCATTAGCCTGCTAAGAGCCTCCATAACAATAATGAATAAGAAGGGTGACAAGGGATCCCCTTGACGCAACCATCACGAGCTGCTAAAGAAACCCGTTGGAGACCCATTAACCAACATTGAGAATCTCGCTGAAGAAATACAATCCTCAATCCATCTCCTCCATCTATCACCAAAGCCCATCCTTTCCAACATATATAACAAGAAATTCCAATTCACATGATCATAGGCTTTCTCAAAACATCGAGCTTACACAACACCCCTGGAACACCACTTCTCAACCTAGCATCCACACATTCACTAGCAATGAGTACGGAATCCAAAATCTAGCGCCCCCCTATGAAAGCATTCTGCGATTCCGAAACAACATCATCCAGTACCTCCCTCAATCTCAATGCTAGGACTTTAGCTATTAGCTTATAAATACAGCCCAACAAACTAATAGGTCTAAAATCCTTCACATCTGAAGCTCCCCCCTTCTTCGGTATAAGAGCAATAAACGATGCGTTCAAAGACTTCTCAAACCGCCCATGAGAATAAAATGCATGAAACGTACCCATCACATCACCCCTGACCACATTCCAACTTTCCAAAAGGAATCTCATCGTAAAACCATCCGGTCCTGGAGCTTTATCCCCGTTGCAACTCCTTAACGCCTTCAATACTTCCTCTTTTGAGAACGGAATCTCCAATCCGTCCCTATTAATCTCAGAGATAGAATCAAAATGAAGTCCATCCAAACGCGGTCTCCAAGAGATAGGCTCTGTAAACATGCCCTGATAAAAATCTGCAATCCCCTTACAAACATCCTCCTCCCTAACAAAAGCCTCCCCATCAACTGTGAGCCTCCCAATATGATTACCCCTTCTATGGGCATTGGCAAGCCGATAAAAAAACCTAGTGTTCCTGTCACCCTCCCTAAGCCATAGAGCCCTAGATTTCTGTCTCCAGGCTCCGCAATCTCAGCCTGGCACCTGGCCCTTCTGGCTCTCTGACCCTCATCAATGCCACTCATACCATCTCGACGATCAATCTCTGTAAAGGCCCGCCCCTTTCTCCACTCAATAGTACCAAACACCTCCTTGTTCCACCTTTTAAGCTCATTCTTCAACATCCTAAGCTTACTTTCAAGAATAAAACTCGGATTCCCAGACACCGTGTACCCTTCCCACCAAGAACTCGCACTTCCCTGAAAATCATTCGCCCTAAGCCACATGTTTTCAAAACGAAAAGGAGTAATCCTCGACCCCAACCCACTACAATCTAACATCAAAGGAATTTGATCCGATATCAATCTAGCCAAAGCTGCTTGTGCCACATCCGGAAACTTCTCCTCCCAATCTCCAGAAATGAGAAATCTATCCAGGTGTGAAAAAGTGGGTGACTCTCTGCCACTAGTTCAAGTAAACGTCGCTCCCTCCATTGGCAAATCATGAAGATGATGTCCATCAATGAACTCCGAAAAATGAACCATAGCTGAAGTCCACCTTCCTCTTGTTGATCTCTCCAAAGGGGATCTCACCACATTAAAGTCGCCTCCAACACACCACGGAAGACCCCGCTGTTCCTTCACAGACCCCAACTCCTCCCAAAGTATGTGCCTATCCAAAAATACCAAAATAACCCTAAAATTCAAACATTATAAAAAATAACAATAAGCATGAATAAAAACCCTAAATTACTAAAATCCCTTATTCTATATTTCTTTTCCCCTTCTCCAATGGTAAGTGCAGGTCATATGTGGTTCTAGCTCTTGAGTTGCACCTTGTTCTCCATCAACATTCCTCCACAAGTGTCCAAGAAGGTTTATATAATATAATCACACTAAGGTGCTATGATTTTGACACATAACCTGTTAGGAGGTTATAAAATAGTTGTATATAATCAACACTTCCATTTTTCTTTTTATGTTAGAATTTGTTAGTTATATGAGTCATTTGTTGGTATATTCCTTCTTAGAACTTGTGTTGTAATGTGTCAAAGTGTCTTGAGTCGTCAGATTACATGCATTGAAGACAAGACAAGCACAGAATTGCAAAGAACACGGTGGAAAATTTGCATCCTCAATCACATAACTAGGACACAGGTAAATTGGCCTTATAAAGACCTAATTTGACCTATTTTGTTAACTTTGTTTTATTATTTTTCTATTTATAAATCTTGGTTGGGCTCATAAAATTGTTTTGTATGTGTTTTAAACTTTTAGCAAAAATGGCTTTTCAAAATTAAAGTTTTAGATATTTTTTGGAACAGAATGTTAAACCGGAAAATAGTAGCCATCGATCGAATGGTTGATCAATCGAAAATCTTCTATTGGATATCGATCGAATGGTTGATGGATCGAGTTTTTAAACAGAAATTTCCCTTCAAATCCAGTAAGCTTCGATCAGAGGGATCAATGAGTGTCCAGTAGGCTTCGATCAAAAGCTCAACCAATTGAACCCTACGGGCTCACTTTTATGGAAACTCAAATGAAAATTCTACAAGGACTTTTACTTACCATACTACATGGATCTCCTATATCGGCTATAAATATGGAGTTGTTATCAGTTTAGGGTATCTCTCACACTAGCTTTCAACTCTTTATATATTATTGAGAGAATTTAGAAAGAGAGAGCTTTGAGAATCCGGTCAAATGAGGAAGACTAGTTGTAATAGAAGGTAAGAGACGGAGACGGCAGCCAAAAATAACATGGGATGAGGTTATTAAAAATGATTTTAAAAAGTTAAATATAGTAAGTGATTTGACATGTAATAGAAAAGCCTGGAGAGAAATAATTCATGCGGCTGACCCCATCCATATGGATTAAGGCAAGTATGATGATAATGATGAGGAAAGCTTTGAGAATCCATCTAGGGTTCTTTATTAATTACCATTTTATATGTGATTGAGATAATCAAAGCAAGGAGCTGTGAATTGAGAATATCCATCCGAGCATCAACCTAGTGGTTTATTAAGAACATTTTACCCTACGTAAGTTATTGGAGATCAGAAGTCCATAGAGAAGCAGATTGCGTAAGGAGCGAGTCTGTCTACAGATCAATGGCTGGAAGATCTGGGGCGATCTTGCGCAAGTCTGAGTCGGGAGGGACTAGATGATTCTTAGGTTAGAGTCTGTTAACATAGCAACTTCTTTCTCATATAGTGGATTTTGATAGGTTCTGTGTTTTATCCTGTTTGAGTTTTTCACATAAAATATATTGTGTGTACTTTATTTATTGCTTTATGAGTTTGTGTGATGATAAATGAAAGACATAATTAGCTGATTAGCTGAATTTCAAAAAGGATCAACAGTAATTAGAATAGTTATTTAAATGCAAAATAATATTCATAGGTTCTATTCACTCCCCATCTAGGTCAAACTCACTGCTCACTCTCTGACACATCAGAGCCTTGGATTCTGATCCGACGGTTTTATCTGAATTATTTCAGCTAAGATTTAGGATTACGATATCATTTTGAATGCATAGTACATTGAATTGATTTTTGAATGGGGAAACTCCACTGGATCTATAGTCTGAGACTTTTGAATATAAGCATTCAAACTGTACAGCTTAGTTATTCAATTGTTCTCTTTTTTTATTTCTTTGCATTTTTCAATTGTTTTGTTTCATCTTTTAGTAAAATCTTGTTTTTGTTATTATCAAAATCTTCAACCCTTGCATTAATGTTATGTTTTATGGTGGTTTTCCATTTTAATGTATTAATTAGTAAACATAGTTTTATAGTGACAAAAATTAGGGAAGGCACACCAAGGTGTCCCAGTACCAGCATGTTGTAATTCTACGACGAAACCAAAAAATTGACAAAAACGGATTCTACTTCATGGTACATTTTAGATTAATACTGGTTAACAAAAGATGCTGCAGACTAGTATGCTTAAAATATTTTGAATGTTTTATCTGTTTGAAGAAAAATTTGAATCAGTTTTGTGGCCACACAAATGCATATTCTCTTATTTGAAGATTTGTAGTTTTTATGTCAATCGTCACTCCTAAATTACTCATGTTTCCATCATACATGCAGTTTCGGAGGAGAGATGTGATGAAGTTGAGAGCCTAGTGTTTGACCTTTTTGCAAATCTTGGTGCTTCAGGTGCAACAGTTGCTGGAAGTGAAAATATTCTATTACTTCGTTTGTTTTGCTTTCATAATTAGCTAGTTTTTAATCTAATTTAAAATAAAAATTTCTTGTATTTTTGTGTCAGAGGAGCAGCTAGATTTTCCTGTTCTTTATGCTTCTGCTAAAGAAGGATGGGCTTCATCCACCTTCACCAAAAGTCCTCCTGTTGATGCGAAGAATATGTCACAGTTACTTGATGCAATCATAAGACATGTTCCTCCACCAACAGCAAACCTTGATGCACCATTCCAGATGCTGGTTAGCAATAAACCATTGATTGCAAATTTTATTTTTACCTACAAAAGTCTATGCACCCATGTAGACATACATCAGCACATGCTCTCAGGCAGATGTGCATGAGTGCAAGCAAGCATATTTATTTGCATAATTGCATGCTTGTATTTTCTGTCACCTGTTTCTTATATTACTGTAGAGCTTGCACTGTGACTCCTCTGTATATGCTTTTTACTCCCTTCTGGTACAACTTTATTGGTCATATGGAAAATCCCTACTTTGTAAGGAGACACCATATTATTCATTCACACTCAATTAGAAAAATATCAGTTTCTGAAACTGCCATGCCTCTGAAATAATTAATGCATTAACATTTTACTGGAAAAAGGATATGTTGGAAAAGTTATAAAAAAATTTCAGAAATAAATATATATATATATTTTTGTGCGTTGACTTTTCAAACTGGATTCCTATTTTACCACATTTGTGCTCCGTTTGGTTTGAGGGTTGGATGAGGCAGCCCTAGGGAAGTGAAGGTGCCTCCCTCATTTTTTGTTTGGTTGAATGGAAGGGATAGTAGAAAGAATGGACGAGGTGACACCTTTTTTTCTGTTTGGTTGGAAGGAAAGGAAGGAGAGTTTTTACATTTTTTACCAATATATCCTCGTAATGCCCGAGAGAAATTGGTATGACTTTTTTTTGGGTTAGTTATTATTTCTTTCCCTTTTCTCCCCCGCCCAATTTTGGACTGATAAAGAAACAACAGGCTAGGAGGGATGCTCCATCCCTCGCTTCCTTCTTCTCTTCCCTTCCCTCCAACCAATCACGAGAAGCATCATGTATCCCTCTTCAATCCTTCCTTCCTTCCAACCAAACATAGCACTGGACAAATGGACCTGTAGATTGGGATTGAAGGGATAAAAGACATGTTCGGGAGCTTGGTGTGGAGGAAGAATAGGGCTTTGGCTGATATTGCGGAGATTGACAGATTGGAAGGGAAGGGTGCTATTTCGGAATCTCAACGCAGTAGGAGAGCAACTTGCTAAGCAGAATGTGCGGAGATTGCTCTTTTGGAGGAAATCTCGTGGCGTCTAAAATCTCGGGCATTATGGCTCAAAGAGGGAGATCGAAATACGAAGTTTTTTCACAGAACTGCTAATGCTAATAGGAGGAGTAATCATATTGGACGGATGTGTGTGGATGGTGCAGTCTTGTCTTCGGAGGAGGAGGTGCGAAGCGCGATTGTCTCTTTCTATCAAAGGCTTTATTCTGAGCCTCTTCATTGGAGGCCTCGTCTTGATGGTCTTCACTTCAATTCTATTTCTGCCTTGGATAAGATGGGCTGGAAAATCCTTTTTCGGAGGAGGAAGTGCTGAAGGCTTTGAAGAGCTACAATGGTGATAAGTCTCCAGGTCCTGATGGTTTCACGATGAGATTTTTGTTGAAAAGCTGGGAGGTGGTCCGGTATGAGATTATGGGCACTTTTCATAAGTTCCACTCCACGGGGCGGTTTGAGAAATCACTTAATGCATCTTTTATTGCCCTTATTCCTAAAAAGGGTGGTGCTTCTAACATTAAGGATTTTAGACCTATTAGTTTGATTGGGTGCATTTACAAGCTCATTGCAAAAGTCCTTGCCTTTAGATTGAGGGAGGTCCTGGATGGAGTTATCTCTGAGTCTCAGAATGCTTTCGTTGGGGGTAGACAGATCCTGGATTCCGCACTTATTGCTAGCGAATGTGTGGACTATAGACTTCGTAGTGGGACTCCTGGTGTTCTGTGCAAATTGGATATTGAGAAAGCCTATGATCATGTCTGCTGGAATTTCCTGTTCTATCTGTTGGAGAGGATGGGTTTTGGTGAGAGATGGAGGAAGTGGATTGTTTCTTGTGTTTCCACTGTCAGGTTTTCGGTGTTGGTGAATGGATCTCCTTCGGGGTTTTTTGGCAGTTCTCGTGGGTTGAGGCAGGGGGATCCTCTCTCCCCTTTTCTTTTTATTATTGTTATGGAGGCCCTTAGCATGCTGATGAGAAGGGCGATGGATTTGGGTTTTATTAGGGGCTTCAATATTGGCCCAGAATCAGTTCAGCAGTTGGAGATCTCTCATTTACTTTTTGCGGATGACACTATCGTTTTTTGTAAGGCAGAAGTGTCCCAGTTAAGGTATCTGAGATGTGTTTTGGTCTGTTTCCAGGCTGTTTCTGGTTTGAAAGTCAGCGTGGGAAAGAGCGTGCTTGTTCCTATGGGGGAGGTTCAGGAGGTGGACACTCTGGCTGCTGCTTTAGGGTGTGGGACGCAACGCTTTCCCATCTCGTATTTGGGTTTGCCGCTGGGGGACTAGGCTAGGAGGGTAAGAAGTTGGAACCCAGTGATTGAGCGGGTCGAGAGAAGATTAGCGGGTTGGAAAAAACGATATCTGTCAAAGGGCGGTAAAGTACGTTAGTGAAGAGAACTTTGTCAAGCCTTCCAACGTACTTTCTTTCGGTTTTTTGTATTCCAGCCTCTATTGTTGGAAGACTTGAAATGCTCCAACGTAACTTCCTTTGGGGGGGTCGCGGAGAAGAGTTCAAGTATCATCTTATCAAATGGGAGCAGGTTTGCAGGCCTATTCGGTTGGGAGGACTTGGAATTAGGAGATTGGCCCCTTTCAATAGTGCTCTTCTTGGTAAGTGGCTTTAGAGATTTAGTAAGGAAAGACACAGATTATGGAGAAGGGTTATCTTATGTCGCTTTGGGGAGGAGAGAGGAGGGTGGTCATTTAAACCAGTCAGGTCTGTTAACGGAGTGGGGGTGTGGAGGGCCATTGGTAAGGGGTGGGATGTCTTTTCCAAACATATTAGATTCAGAGTTCGGGGTGGAAGGAATGTCCGGTTTTGGGAGGATTCATTGTGTGATGATAGGCCATTGGCTCTTTTGTTTCCCAGGCTTTTTAGGATTGTTGTTGACAAACATGCTATGGTGGCTGACTACTATCGCCTTGATAATGGAAGGTTGTCTTGGGATGTGCGTTTCCGGCGAGCTTTTCAGGATTGGGAGTTGGATGATGTCACTGGGTTTTTGG
>JAOTQH010000053.1:6173420-6184000 GCA_025631255.1 Cornus kousa
AAGTAGAGAAGGGTGTCAGGGGAAGTGTTATGAAAGCCAGTGGTCGGTGAGGATGATGAAATCCGGTGACGAAGGTATGTGGTCGGTCGAAGGTATCAAGCGGTGAGCTTCTGAGATCTGACTTCTGAGGGTGTGTTGGTGGTCAATCTTACTTCGTAGGTGTCTCTGACTCTCTAGAATGGCTGAGCAAGTGAATGTGAATTAGGAAACTAGGGTTTCTTTTCAGGGGAAGTATGATGAAAGCCGGTAGTCGGAAAGGATGATGAAAGCTGGCGACAAAGGTATATGGTCGGTTAAAAAGAATAATATAATGAAATGAGATAAATCTTTATTGAATGTGCAGTTTTGGTTTTGAAAGCAAAACCTTGGTCTATTATCCCCCCCGCGCCAAAGATAGGTACTTGTTTTGATATTTTGTAATTTCATTTTTTCTGTAGTTGAACTGTCATGCGTCATGCATAGTGCAACAACTGTGCTTAGAACCAAGATGCTAATGGATGCTAAACCTGATGCATTTTCTTGTTGTACCTATTGGATTTCCTGCTTTCTATGATATGTGAAACTATACCTGTTTCATGTATACGATTGTTCAGTTTTTCTCCTGCATTGCTTTTTATTTATTTTTTATTTTTCTAGAACACAGAGATATGCGAAACTATACAATTTTTTTGTTTGTTTGTTTAACTATACATGATTGATTAATTTCTCTCTTGCATTTCCTGATTTCTTTATGAATCTGGATTTTGATGCTTCTTTTGTATTGCTGTATCTCCGCTGATGTCATGTTGTTAATGGGTCTCTTGCAAAATATTGATTGTTCTCCAACTGCACCGTGTCTTTTATGAATAATCCTTATTATTCTGAGTCTGATTAATTTCTGAACTTGGCTTTGGGTTTTGCTGCACAGGTGAAGATAGGTCTTCGAGTTCTTACCCGTCCTATGCCAGAACAATTACCTACAATTTATCGGACACTTGGTGAGAACTACAGCGAAAGAGTTCTGCCTTCAATCATTCATGAAACTTTGAAGGCTGTGGTTGCGCAGTACAATGCCAGTCAACTCATTACCCAGAGAGAGGTAGGCAGCTAAACCATTACTACAAGGCAGCTCACATTGTATATTCAAAATTGAATGTTATAAGCAGGAGTGAGTACTTTTGATTAAGGTTCAAATCGCAATTTATCGTGTTAACTTATATTTACCTGATATGCATCCTCATTGGTTGACTCTTGACAGTTAAGCTCATGGGCAAATTTATTTTAAGAATTGTTTGCTTCAAAAATTACTATACTTTTCCAGATTGACTGAAATAATAATGAGTTCCACTTCTAATTAGATGGAAAATTTGTATTATAAGTGGTTCCTTACTCTACCTGTATTTTGGCTTCTTTGTGTATTATTTGTAGTACAACTTTTGGAAAATTTCTGGTATAACTGAGTTTCAGCAACCCAATCATTATTTGTAGAGTGTTAGTAGGGAAATACGGAAGATATTGACAGAGAGGGCGGCCAATTTCAACATTGCACTTGATGATGTCTCCATCACAACCCTAACATTTGGTAGAGAGTTTACGGCTGCAATCGAAGCCAAACAGGTGGCTGCTCAAGAAGCCGAGAGGGCCAAATTTATCGTGGAAAAGGCTGAGCAAGACAAGCGAAGTGCTATCATCCGAGCGCAGGTGTGAAAAAAAAAAAATAATGCTGATTCTGAAACTAAAATTGTGATCTGTACTTTCATGCAAGTTGCCGCAATGGTGTGCTTGAACTTGAAAAATTGTTCAGGGCAAAACTTTTTTTATTTTTTCCTTGGTTTCTCATATTTTAAACCACGACTCCCTCTTTCTCTCTGGAGGGTATAAGGATTGGTATTCTGTCTTTTTTCTAAATTGCATTCAAATATTGAGTAGTTGTTTCCCCTAATTAACATTTCCCCTTTTTCCTCTCTGGTTTTCAGGGTGAGGCCAAGAGTGCCCAGCTGATAGGTCAAGCTATTGCCAACAATCCAGCTTTTATCACACTGAGAAAGATCGAAGCAGCAAGAGAAATTGCACAGACAATGTCGCATGCAGCCAACAAGGTTTACTTGAATTCAGATGATTTGTTGCTGAACCTTCAGGAAATGAACTTGGAGAGCACGAGTGGGAAGAAATGGGCTTGAACTTTAGTTTTGTTTACCACATTGTTAAATGTGTGAAATTATTATGTAAAAGTCTGCGTAGCCGACATTTTAAATGGGTTATTTGTACACTTCAGACTCTGGAAAGAGGGAATTTAATTATCTTGAGAAAGACCTTAAATGGGGGGAGCTGAATATCATCTGGGAACTCTTGAAATTGTTCAATTGAGTCTTCTATGCAATTTTTTTGATGATGTTTGACTTGAATATGCGATTTGTAAAGGGCTATACTCCTGCTTAAGTGGGAGAACTTTGTGATGAGGTTTCATACAACTTCAACAAAAGGTAATCTCTCTCTTTCCTCAAGACCTATCATAATTAGACATGAAGACATCATTCCACAAACACAATAGGTTGGTGAGAAGTAAAAGAGGGGACTGTGACATAAAAGAGGGGCATCCTTGCTCTTCACGTTCAGGCGATTAAAGGGTTGAGAAGCTTTTCAAATGGTTTTGCATGCAATGAGTGACGGACATGATGGATGTCTCACTGTAGTAGAAAGATATAGTTGGATATGAAAAAAGTTGTGTTGGATATCCATCTAATGGAGGATTGTTCCTGTTTTTTTTTTAAAGGTACTGCTCTTGCTGCAGTTGGAAGTTTAAAAAAGAGTGTGACTTGACTGCCAATGGAATGGGGATGATTGATTACAAGCATGATAATGGCCTAGAACAGTTTTCCATATGGTACTCTTGATGCAAGTTTCACCAGATTACTTTGTATTTATCTAATATAGATACAGTTATTCTGAATTAAAAAAGGGTGTCCAAGTTACAAAGCACTATAGTTCAATTGTAGGGGATTTGTTAGAGCTTCATATGCTTCCAATAGTGCATTCATTGGTCAGTAACATTTTGAATTTTTGTGACATTACTTTCTTGTCTTTACTGTTTTCCACTTCATCCATCCAAGAATTCCCTCATCTTTAGCCATGCATACGTTAGGAGTACATTACATAAGAGGATATCATATACTAGTACAACTGCAGAATGTATATACTATTTAGAGTCATTCTGCACCTCAGTAGGAGGCATTCATATCATATTGCAAATGAGGATGTGGTGGTGGTGGTGGTGGTGGTGGTGGTGGAATTAATTGTGGCGTACCGCCGCCTTCTTTGACTACACGCTACACAATCAATCAATAGCGGACTTTCTTCCTTGTTAGCTGGCTGTTATGTCGAAGTCATGTATATTTACAATGTCGAAGGATATCAAATTAGGCGTTGTTTGGCAGCATATAGCAAAGAATTAGATTGCGCTCATTTGTTTCCTTCAATTCTACTTTTCGAAATCGAAAAACCCAAATACATTCACTCGATGCAAGAGTTTTTTAATATTTATTTATTTATTTTTGCGTGGTTAATCATGGTTGTATCAACGTACCTATCATGAGAGACCTCTTCTATCTATGCTTTATACCATATATGTTGCCTGAAATCATTATTTTGTACATCTATTTCATCATCCTATTTTAATCAACAAAGGTAAACAAGTGAGAGAGAGAGAGGGGGAGGGAGGGAGAGACAAGTCTTGTGTATGAACTATGAAGTGTGAAGTAGGCATTGGGTACCCAATAGTGGGAAAATTCTAGAATAAATATCAAGGTGACATTTAAAATATTTAAATGGTAAGCCCCAACATGATGTGTAACGCGTAAGAAAGCGTAATTGCATACGTTGACGCCAAAAGTCTTCCATCCTCTCATCACGTACCTTCCTTTTGTGACTTCTCTCCACCACCACCATCTCCAATTATATATATACACGCGCGCACAATATCACCTCTATCTAACTATGCACATATATACATCCCAAGAGCCAAGCCCGCCACATTCCGCAACCATACACCCCACTCTCTCTAGCTCTCTCTCTCCACAATGCAAGAGGCACTCCCTTACAAGATCTGGCTTCCAAGCCCCACACCAAACTCTAACGGCATATTACAGCTGATGATCGAATTACAACTATACTAAAACAGCGAACAACACTGAAGTGATTGAAGGATCAAACGATCACGTTAAGAAAATGGTATCAGACAATGCCGTCATAGTGTTCGGTATGTGTGGGTGTTGCATGAGTCACGTAGTCAAACGTTTGCTTCGGGGTCTTGGCGTCAACCCAGCGGTGTACGAGGTCGATGAAGAAGATGAAGCCAATGTTGTCCACAAGTTGGAGGATACAATTGGTGCAGGTGACGAAAAGGATAGCCGGTTGCAGTTTCCGGCTGTGTACATAGGAGGACGGTTGTTTGGAGGGTTGGATCGGATTATGGCCACTCATATTACCGGAGAGTTAACTCCCGTGTTGAAAGAAGCTGGGGCCTCGTGGCTTTAGCTGACAATGGCTAGCTTCATTAAAAATCCTATCATGGGAAACAAAATTTGACCCTTAATTTCTTGTCTAAAAGTCTAGACAAATTTCTATCAATATAAAACCAAATTACATGGTTTTTGTAATTTTGTTTCAAATTTACAATTTATTGATGAGATGCGTGACTCTGCATAAGAGTGCATGAGTGTGCTTTAGAAGGACCTGTTGAGACAAATGAGGATCTCTCTCTGCTGGTGGAAATTTCTTCCACTTTTCAATGAGCCTAATATTAGAAGGCTTAGAGGAAACTTCCCAAATGCAGCACCAGAGTTTATCTTTCAATTATTATCTCTTTGGTAACAAAATTCAACCTTTTATGTTCGACTCTCCAATCATAAGAGAGCAGCATTGAGTTTCTGAGGTTGAATTCTCACCTCTTACTGGCGCGCGCACAGGCAATAATAAGGAGATTTAATAAGAATCACAGGAAGCCACATTATAAGTAATATTTTTTTTGGGTAAATACAATAAAAGTAATATTTCCTTCGCGACACTATTCTTTCACAACACATTTAGTTTCTTGGCCAAAATTCTTTAGCTTGCTGAAAATTAAATTGTATCTAACCATGAATCAAAATCATCTAATACATTGGATTTGGAAACAGCAGCAGCAGAAGAAGATTTTATATCAATAGAGGCAGCCATTACCTCATGGGAACGTGGTGCACCATTTTGGTTCTTCAGATTTGATGTTATATTGAGTAGCTCATCCATGGCACCGTCAAGGTCGTTGGTCACTAATGCAGATTTTGATAAATCTGAGCCTTGCTTCAAAGGTTCAACAGAAGCCAAATGAACAGACGAACTTTCTACTAAAAATGAAGTGGAGGTTCCTTCTAGTGGCACATCAGATGTGTAACCAGACTTCCCTGGGAAGCCAGAGGAATCAAATAACTTTGTTTCATTAAATGAGTCAAGAAGCATGTCCAGTTCTGCTTCTGCATCTGCTGCCTCAAACCGAGATTGTTGATTCTTTGGGTTTGCATCAGAATTCACGTTGACTTTTGTAACAGACTCCTGTTTAGTGCTTTTACCAGTTCCATCAAATTGCTGGAGATCATCGTTAACTTGATTCGCGAACTTTGACCCTTTATTAGCAGAGATTGGAACTGGATGGATTCTGCTGGTGCTGGTAACGGTAATGGTGGTCTGAGATGACGAAACCTCATATTGATGCACATTCTTATCCCCTTGTGAAAGACCATGAGAGGTTGGTTCCCCATAATCTTTCTTAACCGCTTCACTTCCATATGTTGCTTGATCCTGGTCAGATTCCCGAGTGTTGCTTTCTTGTAACTCAGAACACTGTCATATAGAGCATAAAAGATGAGCGGAATCAAATTTAAAACAAATAGAATGGGATAAGTAGAAATTTCAAACTTTTAAGAATTGAAATTATGATAAGAAATAAGTGCAAACACAGAAAAGAATAAATAAATTGAAGCATCTTTCATGGAAACTTTTTTTTTGATAAGTATCTTTAATGGAAACTTTAAGATCTGACCACACTCCATTTCAAACCAAATAATTAAACGGAAGTCCAAACTGTAATATAGACTCAAAACAGTGGCCAAGTTAAGCCTAGAGCATAATTTGGAACTAGAAGATTGATGGGGGAGCTACTATGATAACTCAAAGGATATTTAATAATGAACTCCAGACTCAGAAAGCACTGGATGCTATGAAAATGGATTTATCCCCGACTTCTAATTTAGAATTACATGTATCAGAGATGTAACTGTAAGCTACAAAGCAGCTAATTATATATACCAGCTCTGGAGGTAATAAATCTGCTTCAACGAAAAGCCTTTGTGATAGATCTACTTTTGCAAGTTGTTCGGCGAGAGTGTGCAGATTCAGGGAGAGAAATGACGCCTGCAAGAACATACAAGTAAACCAAACCATGTAGGAATAAACAAATAAATAAATGAAAGCAAAGCAGAAAGTGGCTCACTTAATGGAAGAATTCCTAAAGAACCTCAAATAACCAACCACCTTACCAAAAAATCCTCACATAACCATACCACCATCCAGTCTCCATTTCTTCATATCATCACTCATGATAATATTTGTTGCACTTAGGGACCTATCTATTCCCCAATTATCAACATACCAAGAAAGTGTACAATTCTGTGTTTTTACATCAACCACCACTTAACATCAACTTTTAGTTTATGTATTAAATATTGAATTAGCGATGTATTAAAAAGACTCCACTGCTGCAAATGGCGATTCTAATTTTGTTTTTTCTTAGTTGGTACTCACACACACATGAACCCCTGACCTCCCTTTGGCAAGTAGGGGCCTAGTACCACTAGGCCACGCCTGTTGGTGCGATTATAATTTCAATTTCCACTTAGTTTCATCATGAATATTAACACGAATTATTAGGGTGGTTTATGATTAGGAGTAGGAAGCAATTATCTCAGGTTGATTCTAATTGAACAACAACACTAACAAATGAAATCAAAGGTTCAAAATATGGAGGTAGCACTTTGTCAAAAAAATAAAGGAAAAAAAAAAAAACCAGCACAAAACTACAATGGTGGCAAAAGAAGAAATGAAAATTTCCTACTTATGTTGAAAATGACAAACAAAAGATATAAACCACAGTGGTAGAACTTCTATTTATGAGCATACAAAATATATTCAATACACTGGATCAACAATGCATTAACAGTCTCTTACACTTTACCCGGGCGGGGTTGGGGGAAACAATGCATAAACAAATAATTTGGCATATTTGAGAATGGTAACTTAGACTTACCCTTTATCCTTCTCTCGTTTGCATAATTTTGGTCTCATTCAACATAAAAAAATAATGAATAAGAAATGATGAGATACCTCATGAGTTGCAGTTGCTCTATCTTCTACAATAAAATTATCATCTCCCATCCATGACAGAAGGCTTTGTCCCCTGACAGAAAGCAGAGACTCTACTCCCTGGTTGAAGTCTAAGAAAAATTGAAGTCAAATCCTAGTTCATATTTCATATCAGAACTTTCGTATCAAGTTTTTTGCAATCTGCTTGTATCAGTTACAGCCCTTGCAACAGTTCAAGAACAAAAAATGCTGGGAAAAGAAACCAACTCGGTAATATAAAGGACTGATAACAATGTCAAAGGTGTCATCAGATTTACTAATAATTAGGTTGTACGGGATAACAACTCAAAACTGTGGAAAAGTATATGCTGACCAAGTGGTGAAGGAATGTACAATCTGAACCCGGTGTTGTCATTTATTGTGCCATTATATATGAATCCAGATTTAAAAGTCATGAGCTATACTTTGTATATGTCAAAACTGCAGGATAAATTACATCTTAAAAAATAGTTATGCAAGCATAATATATCCAACAGATATTTTACAATGAAGGAAAAAGATGAAGCAAAACTTCGGTAAAGATTGAAGGAACTGGCTCAACCACAAAGACCCTCCTCTTTCTCCTACCAGGCCATCACCACGAAAAGATGAGACAAGAGGAAAAATGGGAACACGAATACCACTATTTACAAAAGGAAAAAGAAGAAGTATGTTATAAGTACTAAGGCAGAAAAATCATGATTATGGAGCATAAGTAAAGATGCCACACCACTGAAAATGGTGATGTGTTAACATTCAAGATGAACAATAAACTAGTAGAAGTTAATTTCAAAACCCAGATTTTTCTCAATGACTTATAATAAACGTATCCATCAGGATTGAGGGTGGACGCAGTTCTGCCAAAACTGGCAAGTCATATGAGATGATTAAAATTCAAAATAGATACATATCAACGTTCTCATCATCAACTGACTTCCTCGTGGACAATGGCAGATTAATAAAGAGAGTATTATGACAAAGAGAAGTTAAATATTTTGGCATACAGAAGTTGGATAATTTCTTTAAAGAAAAAATTATGTATCAAATGACAATTAAAAAATCAATAACAAACCAATCACTTATAGCAGATCAAGCCGATATTAATCTACAACTTCTATGCCTCAGCTAAACTTAGCTAAAATGAGATAAATGACTCAAACAACTACGGCTAAATTAGGAAGGAGAAAGTACACACCAGTTAGAACATCATCGAGTGATGGAAAGCTCTCTAAAGTGACATTTGTTTGAGATTGAGACTTAGCTTCAGAAATCAGGTAAGCAAAGTCTGCCCCTTTACTCTTTGGCACAATAATGTCAGTTGCTTGACTCATGCTATCACTGGATTGACCTTCTGAACCGAACTCATACTCTTCATCATAACGATCCCAATTTGAGGGTAGTGCACTAGAACCCTGAGACTGTCGGGAGGATTTGCCTCTAACTTGCTTTCCTAATGGCTTATTTGCACTTCCGGTTCCAACAGCCCTACCAGATGTCACTTTGGGTGTATGAGTTGGATTATGCTTCTTACTGAGGTGTTGAGAATGAGCTCTCTTCGATTTCGCTAAAGCTTTCGCATCCATTTTCACTATGATGTATATATATAGAAACCAAAACTTCCCAGCACGTTGACAATTTGGTTCTAGTTCACTTTGTTTGCAACATAAAGGATCTGAAATCATTAAATTGAAGAGAAATAAGAGCTACTAGCCCACTGTGTATACTGTTGAAATTCTTTTGGATGAAAGTAAAACCTTAAAAAAATAAAAAATAAAATAAAAAGGAAATATAATGTTGGAATCGCAGACCATTAAATGGCTGATTTAAAGTGTACGCAAAATGACATGGATCAGGTGAAGTATGTAACATGCAATGAATCCCAAAACTAGCACATGTATTTGGTCACCATAACTTCATTAACTTAGCATGACAAATCATGATGGGGGAGACTGAATACAAGGTGCACTGTGCATCTTCTACAGATCGAATTTCATGTGGAATCTGCAGGAAAACATTGAGAAAACAATGCAAGAAATTTGGTTTTGATTCTTAAAAGTGACCAAAAAATCACATCACAAAAATTCACAACTTTCTTACACTCTCGCATGATGACCTAATTGAGCCGAAGAAACTGGCAGAGATAATATAAATCTGTTTTTGAACAAAATCTGATTGGGACCATGATACTGCAATTGGCATTATAGAAATCCACAATTGTGTTGGTTTAGGCACCAAAAGATTTGAAATTGAAATTAAAATCTATAAACCTTAAATCCACACGAAATATCTACATTCATACATACATACTAATTACAAACTAAATGTGTCCATGATAAACATTAAAGCCAACATCTTCCCCATTGAACTAACACAAGCAAAATAAACAAGTCAAATAAATTGAACATAAACCTTTTTTCTTCTTAGACTCAAAAAAAAAAAAAAAACACTCAGTAATGGTGAATTAAACAATTGCACTCCAATTACGAGAAAATGTAGGAAATTGAAACAAAACAAGAACTTTTTTGTTTTCCTCACTTTTCCAAGCAACCAAGCAGTGTTAGGTCTAAAACATAGACATATCAGATGTTGATAATCAATGATAATTATAGAGTATAAATAAGAGGTCATACCTGATCTCTGATTTGCGTATGAGAAATTTTTTGCGACTCATACCAGAGAATTCGGGAATCGAAAAATCCAAAAACTCTCTCTCTCTGTCTCTCTCTCTCGGAATCGCGACTCAAGAGAGATGAAAATAAATTCTTGTAGCGGTTAAATCCTGGGTCTGACCCACTGGACTCAGGGCCACGACAAGGTTCAAAACAAGTTTGTTGTTCCAGGCCGGGTCTGCTATATACTATGGGCCAGAATGTGTCCTTTGGTCCGATCATAAATCAACCGTCAGCCCAAACTAGGTCTGGCAGATGCAACACGTGAACTTTTTTCCTACCCTTTTTATATGGACCAGAAAAAAAAAAAAAACAACGACAATTAATAAGTGCAGAAATAATTTACCTTTTAATTACGTCGAATGAACGTTTTGAAAAATATAAGTGAAAAAAAAATTCACTGATGATAATTTTAAAGAGGGTACCGCCCTAAGTCACACGGAGCGGGAGCGAGTGCGGCCCTAAGTCACACGGAGCGGGAGCGAGTGCGGGAGCGGGAAA
>JAOTQH010000053.1:6219885-6238550 GCA_025631255.1 Cornus kousa
ATAGTAAGGTCAAATTTGTCATTTCACCAACTGGTTAACAGGTCGGACACGGCTATTGGGGCAATGTGATCACTTTTTATGGTGTGGGGGGTTTTCTGAAACAAGTTGGGGGTTTATGATCAAATTTTGAAAGTAGTGGGGGTTTTATGGAATTAGCCCTTTATCTAATTATTAATTCCCAGTCTCTATGCATTGCAATTTTTGTAAAACAATTCTATAACATTAAATATGCTAATGCCAAAAGTCAAAATAATCTCAAATTCAGCCAACATAAATATTAGAGTAAAGAAGCATCTGACCAAATAATAACGGTACAATGAAGATAGAAAATTTAAGGCTAGCAACCCTATGACAACAACCTACATATAAAATCTATTTAAAACTGCTACCTCAAACAAATACAATCCATGCAGTAAGATGTGATAATCTAGGACCTCTAGACTATATACATCAAAGAACATAAGCTATATGGTGCATAAAAATTAGTAGACCAGCAGGTGCCATTTATGATTTTTTTTGGATGACCCTAATCATTCAAAATTGAACTGCCATCTCTGCTTGGACATTAGATGCCCAGACATTTCTATACACAGACACACACACACACACACAAAATAATAATAAAAATAAATAAAAATAAAAATTGAAATGATATATCATCATTCTAACAGATGAAAGGTGAACACCAGGGAAAATGCCCCTTTCCTGAGGCACCTATGCAAGAATAGCATTTTAGCACCAGAATATGGGATATATATGGACATACCATTTGCATTATCTATTGGCTCAACAAGTACCAAAAGCTCTTGTAATGCACGATGACGATCTTCCAAAACCAGAGATGAATTATTCAAGTCATCTATTGCAATTTGCATCAATTGTGCATCTGATGGAGTTTTTAACCTCTCCATTAGTTCCTGTGTGAGCACAAAGAAGACGATAAAGTAATCAACTAATCATAATGAACAAGGATATACATGCAAACTAGGAAAATAATATATAGAGCAGTCAACGTTTTAGTTATAACAGGAAAATGAAACAGTGAGATGTGTCTGCATGTCTGAATAGATTGTATCATTCATGTCAAGTCCACATGGAGAATTACAAGCATCAAACACATTTCAGCACATTAACCTAAGGGACTACCCCCCACCACAAAAACAAATCACTAACTGCCACCCACAGGCAGAGAGTTACTTACAGGGGTCCCCACTAGGAAGGCATCATCTTATTAACAAGGTATTCAATAAGAGCCATAAGATTCAGGATTAGCTTTAAGTCTTTATCATATATATGAATCTCAATATATGCAAGAAGTTACACATAAAGGATTCACTCTCTCAGGAGATTCTCCAACAAAATTAGTTTCAACACAATCAAGATTTACAAAAAAAAAAATAATAATAATAATAATAATAAAAATAAAAAATAAAAATAAAAAGAAGAAGAAGAAGAAGAAGACAGGGCGACATGCACTAATAAAAAATTCAAAAAGAATAGTCAGATTAATTTTAATCATTACACGGTCCATCAAAGAATATTGACAAAGAAAGCGAAACCCTTAATCATTGTCCAAACTCCCAACCCTGCGATTGCTATTGGAACTTGGCACTCTGCTAATCATATGCTTGAGATTAATGATATGATGCCTTATTTACAAGCAGAGACCAAATGGTCTTCTAGATCAACTAAAGACGGAACTGTTACTTTTTTCACAATGAGGAACTACTACTTCTATTCCTTTTAGAGGGCATTTTCCCCACCTAAATTGGGATTTAGTGTTGGGTTTATGGGATTTTAGAAGCTTATTTCTTTTGGTATGGACTGCGCGTATGGTTTCTTGGGGATATGGAATTCCTAATCGCAACTCTTTATTTTTTCTTCATTAACAAATCTGTTGTTTTGTATCCAAGAAAAAAGCTACATGGATATCCAATGTATACAAAGCAACAATGCTAAAACTAAATCCCTCATCTCACCTAAAAATTAAAAACTCTCAAGAGAAATCATTCACAAGCATACCCCTTCACCTAAACCCAAAATACAGAAAGTCCGAAAAGAAAAAACGTCAACATGATTTTAGAAGTGACAAGAAGATTTGGAAGGCCAAGTACCAACAAACACATTATGCTATTGGATAACTCATAACTTTTTACCAAAATAATTGCAAGAAGCCAGTTTACTTGCAAATTTGCAATTTACACATCACCATCCTTGCCTTAATCCCATATGAATAGAGTCGGCCACATGAATTCTCTCTCTCCACTCATTCGTATTACATGTCATTCCCCCCATCATGTTTAACTTTTTAAAGTCATTTTTAATAACCTCATCCCATAATATTTCAGGTCTCTCTCTCCGTCTCTTAACTTCTATTACAACTAGTCTTTCCCGGGGCTTCTCTAGGTTTTTGATACATGTGTCCAAATCATCTCAAGTCTACTCTAATTTTCTCACCGATGGGTGCTACACGTAATTTTTCGCTCACACTCTCATTAGTGACATTTGTAATTTACACAATTGGTGCTAAAAGTCTGTCCATGGAAGAGCACACTGCAAATTTCTGTAGTTTGGTTACGATATTGGGATATGTGTCCGATCAGAATAAAATTCACAAGTGTCCTCAAGTTTAGGTGCAAGTAGACTGTAGATTTTACAGAAAGAAGACTTTTGTTAAAGCTTCAAAAGGACATACAAAGCATATTAACTTTCAACGATCTGCTAGACAATTATTATCGATTAGAAATATGCTCTGAGACAATAAACTTGAGGTTTTACAAATTTTCAACCCAATTAATTATTCTAGTAATAACAAGGAATTGTAAGAAGAAGGAAAGAGGAACATCTGGGAAAAAATCTCTTTTGACTGAGGTAGGCGTAGGATCCTTCCATGATTTAGAAAAACATATCTTTAAAAGACTACGTGGAGTGGAAAAAGAAATTTACAGAAAGCATTATTTGTTTCAATTTCAACATCATAAGTACCATGTTCTTCTCACCTTTATTTCCACTTGACGCTTCTTTAGCTCATCAAGAGATAGGCGTTCAACATCTTGTGCTGTTTCCTTCAACTTTGCCGGATCAGAATGCCCTGGTCCAATTGCAAGAAAGAAAATCAATTTTAATACAAGGATATACAATATTTCATTATACAACTAGCTTTTATGAATTAGTCTCTCGACAAAGTAATTATTGTCCACAAAAGGAAAGATAAAAAGGTGACCTTAACAACTTATAAATAAATAAATGAATCTGCCATCAGGAAAATAGAGAAAGCGGACCTAGTCATCATTATATCTGAATACCCAATGATGCATTTCATAAGAATATAAGATGCTCAAGGAAAAACAAATTTAAAAAGTGTGTAGATAGATACTACAAAATTTGGTTTAGTCTCAATCTGTGACCTCTTGGAATTAAGTATTAGTTTGATTTAGCTTCTTGTAGTTTCGTGTTTTCCCTTGTTTTTTTCTTTTTTTTTTTTTTTTTTTTTTGTTGCTGGAAAAGAGCTGCAGTGTGGTCATCATATTCTTAGTCAAGCTGTGTATTGGGTTCTCATTTCCAGACTTGAGTAGTTTTATTGGGTTTTTATAGAGTCGAATAACAGCAAAGTTTGAAAGTAAGAATCTACGTATAGTTTTATGTACTGCTTTGAATTCAAGGGAGAACAAGATTGTAGCATTTTCCCGGCAATGGCATTCAAACAGCTAAAGTTGAGATGATGCTTCATGAGATGATACTTCTATTTACAGATCTACTCAAGTAACACATCATCATTGACATATAATTCTCCTTCCACTAACCCAACCACGATAATAATATGAACAATTGGTAGTTCACAATCTTTGATGAACATTCAGCTAACTTAACCAACACATAATCCTAACGGTGCCAACCAAAATAACTCACCTAAGATATTAAATCAATCACTTTTCCATAACTCCACTGAAACAGTTTTATCAATTTGTAATCAATTTATATATACTTGTCACTACTTTACAATGAGATAAACACAAACTCATTACTTATGACTGGCCAACACTGAATTGGAAATCAATAAAATTAAACTTTTCTCTATAAAATTGATTAAAAATTGGTGCCAACCAAAATTACTCACCAAAGCTATTAAATCAACCACTTTTACATAGCGCCACTAAAACAGTTCCATCAATTTTTACCATCACTACTTCACAATAAGATAAGCACGAGATCGTTACTTATTAGTAGCCAAAACAGAATAGAAAATCAACAAAATAAAAATCAAACTTCTATCGATAAATTACTAATTAAAAGTACATATTTAATTACCCATTATAGAATTTGAAAGAATTGGGTACTTCACCTATTGCCCACTGTAACATTCCGTCGAGGGAAGAAAACCCGCCGTCGAAATCATCTTTGTCGTTCAACGCCGCCGTGGATTCCTCCGCCTCCGCCTTCCTAAGCAGATCTCCCTCCTCCTTTGCGGTGGACCAAAATAGCCCTCCGGAAGACGACTTATTTACTTTTTCTGCCCTCGCAACGGCTATTGCCATGAACACCGTCGCCAAGATCAACAGTCCAATCAAGACTCTCTGTCCCATCCCAAAAAATCACAAACCCAGAAAATATAATCTATATATGTGTATATGTATGTAGTGTATATGTGTAACGACTTAAACAGGCAAAATATGAGATTCTCGGTTCTAAGAACAGAGGACCGGAGAGAGGAGAGAGAGATGGAGACAGCCAAGGAATGAGTATGTATGAGAGAAAGAGAGTGTGAAGCCAACCACACGCTTTCGTCCTTTTTGTGTACTGCTATAATTGTGTGGAATTATTAGATTTACTGAAAACTCCAATAATTAAACAATATATGGTTTATAAATTACGTCGTAGAACTGTGTTGATTAGTCGACAGATATCATAAATGGGTCTACTTAATATTTAAAATTCATAAAATAAAAAAAAGTTAGTCGATAAACTAATAGGGATTAGTCAATTACAATATTTAAAATGCATAAACAAATATATATATATAGAGAGAGAGAGAGAGAGTTAGTTGATAAACTATATTAGTGGATAGTAATTTACAATTATGACCAATCTATGATGTCATTTAACCAATTGGTTTTCTGGTCTTTATATTAGTAATATTAAGTTTAAAAATATCTGGAGATGGTTCATCTAAGCATAACTAGTATCTCTCCTGCAAATGAATTGAGCAGCTTGAGTTTGTTCAGAAGTAATTTATAGAATTGCAATTCAAAAAGATTAAAGGTTAACATAAATTCGAGTTTAAGATATAATCCTCAACCTCAATAGAGAACAATCGAACCCTCAATCGCTCAATCCAATAAATTCAAACTAGCACATTTTTCTTAATTTAAATTAAACTTGAATTACATTGTTTAAGTTCATGTTGATTGGTTGGCCTAATTATGGATTATTTTCTCTCTTAGGTTGAGATTACTTATTTTTTAATAAGAATATTATTGCTAAGGTTTTGGCTTGGACTAAGTTTTCTTTATGGAGCTAATGGACTTTTTAAAAAAGTTCTGGGCCGGCACATCAAATTGTATGGGCTGATAAAACCGGATGTAATTAATCTTAAAATCATATTTTTATAGGGGGTCTTCGGAGTTTGTCGAGGTGAGCTTGTTATATTGGTTGTAGTTCGGTTCATTAATTTTACGAATTGAGTCAACATGAGATCCAGATGTTCATCCAAACTTCTAACGATTTGAATCCGAAATCCGACATGTCAACGAATAATTCCAGAAATACTATATTATATGATTTTCAAATTGATTATCGAGTCAAAAATGTGTAAACTATTATTAACTTTTTACTGATGTGTCACATGATAATTCAACAAATGAGGCAAAAATGTTTAATTCTAGAAATATATATATAAAAAAAAATTCTTATTTTATTGCCTTGAAAGTCGCTTGCTTTGTCGAATTAGATCAAGATTTCACTTCTACAATTACGAAATATAATCACTCCAGATAGTCCTGTGCGATGCATGCAACCATCATCAGCTGAGGTAAGATATTCTGCTGGTGATAGAGACGGCCACAGAACACACCACCGCGTGCTTGCCGAACCCTTTTCAGCACCTCATTCACGGCACCGGCAAGATTGAGCGCGCCGAGCTCTAGTCGAGGGGAGGTGATCCGCCGAGGTAGAGACTCAAAGGAATGTGGGAGCCAACAAGATTTAACTTAGCATTCATCTTATGTGATTATGGTGGACCTGCAGCAACAATTAGTGAGGACTTGGGAAAAGTTGAGTTCATATTAACCGACAAAACTGGAACCCTCACTGAGAATAGGATGATCTTCAAAAGATGTTGTATCAGAGGAATTTTTTATAGAAATGAGAGTGGCGATGCCCGTAAAGGTTTGGTTTTCTATTTTGTTATGCACGCTTGCTATATTTTGAACTTCTAACTTATTCGATTAATCAACTTCTACATCTTTTGTTACTGAATCATCTGTATAAGCCTTTTGTAATCATATCACCTATACAGATTCTTCCATTAATGATTAAGTAATTGCTTTCCAGGATAAATTTTTTTATTTCTTTCAAGTCCCATGATAAATCTGTAATTTCAAAAGTCTCTATAAAGGATTCAGAGCAAGTATATTGGTGTTTACAAAATAAATTGGTTTTTCCTCCTCATTTTTGTTTAAACAACAACTAAGTTATATTCTTGTATTTTTGGTCTACATAAAAGCTGATACAGGAGAAAAATGAACTGCTGTTCCTCTTCTTCACTTCCACACTCCACTAGCCATTGTCCTACATATAAAAATATATATATACGTGTCTGTGTAGTAATTTTCAAAATTAGAATGTGAGCATTGTACCATGATGTGAGTGAGTTCAGCCTTATGGTATTTACAATAGTCATGCTTTTTCTGAGAAACCTGAAGCTACATTGTTGTGTTCATGTGACTCCAAACCCTGCTATTATGTGCTTGATCATATCCGCATTGCTTTAATTTTTCCATTGCATTGATCCTAAAACTTGAAGCAAAATTCTATTTGATTTTGATTTTCTTTATGTTTTGTTGGATTGAGAAATTTTTTTGCTTCTTGCTTGAGACAAATTTGATTACGTGTTTGAATTTGAGAATTAAAATTATCACTTTTAAGACCTAAAGTTTTATCAAGCCGAGCCACAAGATGGGCAATGAAACATCGAGGGCTTTGTTTTTGTGACATATTTGTACTGATAAAGCTTTGTATTGCAAAGAATGAACTTATTATTTTGCTGGTGCAGTTCTTGTTTCACATCAATTTGTCTAATGCAATTTCTTTAGGATATGTTTAAGATTGTGAAATATGTGAATTCCTTGGCATGTAATTTGTTCCATTTTGTGTTTTTTTAGATGTGGAGTTGTTCAATGCTGTTGCCAGTGGCTCTTCCAACGTTATTCGATTTCTTATAGTTATGGCAATATGTAATACAGTCGTACCTATGCAAAGGTGATCTTTTTATCTTCTTCGGTTCAAATAATTGCTTGGATCTTTGCGTTTACCTTGAAGCTCAACAAATGTCATGCACCATTTTTCTTTGCTTGCATGTGATGAGTCTTGTATCTTTAAATCGTGGATTATCTTGTGTCTTATGTGATTGTCTACAGCAAAAGTGGAGCGATCTCATATAAGGCACAATCTCAAGATGAAGAAGCTCTTGTTCATGCTGCTGCTCACTTTCATATGGTTTTTGTCAAGAAGAATACGAATATTCTTGGTACAAGTCACTTGATTTTGACTGTTATACAATGCATGGCTTTGATGGGGATGATTTTTAACTTCCTAAACTCTGGTTTCAGAAATCAAATTTAATGCCTCAATAGTTCACTATGAAGTATTGGACACACTGGAGTTCACTTCTGATAGGAAAAGAATGTCAGTTGTGGTAAAAGATTTGCAGAATGGGAGAATCATGCTTTTGTCAAAGGGTGCAGATGAAGCTATTCTTCCTTATGCATGTGGCGGTATCTCTTTCTTTATGCATATTGTCACTTTTTTTTTTCCTAAGGGTTGCATGGAAACATTATAAAATGTATCGGTGGTAGTAATCTTCCAACTTCAATTATAGTTTCTGACTACTGAGCTTTTATGTGGATCAATTAACCGAGAAACATTAATGCTCTAATCAAATAAGCTATTTTTTTTACTAATGGTGGATTTTTTAAATAAAAATGATCATGGACATTTTAACTAAATATGTGTGTGTATATTAAATTTCCTGTGGCACTCATCCACATTTGAGGACTAGAGTAAACTAACGTGGATTTTTCTAATTTGGAAGTTAAGTGGCACTGTTACAGTGTTACTTGGGGTTGAACGCATTCGGTATTTGGTGAAGTCCATATACTGGATTCTGATAACTGCCGACCTGAGCACATTATTTCACCATGTTTATGGTATTTCATTGGGTCCTTGCTATTGTCAATATTGGTCATCTGTATCAGCCGTAATGGTGTAATTGGAGCCCTTATAGTTTTGAGGTTCATTTGGTTGTAATTTTTTATGTCGATATATTGCTGATTATTCACCCTTTTTCATAATTTTCCTAAACTCTTTGGATTTTCTGTTTGTACTTATCAATTGCCTTTGCTCCTCATCTTGCAGAGTTTATATATGTTCTAACACACATTTATGTCAGGACAACAAACAAGGACTTTTGCTGAAGCTGTAGAACAGTATTCTCAATTGGGACTGCGGACATTATGCTTGGCTTGGCGTGAGATAGAGGAAGATGAATATCAAGAATGGTCTCTGATGTTCAAAGAGGCTAATAGCACATTGGTTGATAGGGAGGTAAAGGCTACATGCAATATTATTTGAAGTTTTACTTGTTTTTCTTTTATTCTCTCTCTCTCTCTCTCTCTCTCATGTTCATTTTCAAGCTTAAGTTGGTTATAATGGAATTTGATTTTTGTCAACTCTATTTTTTGCAGTGGAAGGTAGCTGAGGTCTGCCAAAAATTGGAGCATGACTTTAAAATCCTCGGAGTTGCTGCCATAGAGGATCGTCTGCAGGTGAACATTTTTTTGTTTTTATGAGTACTGAATCTATTGTTGTGGCACATATTATTGTATTTTTTATTTGGAGTTCTTCTTGTAGTGAACTATTCCTCACTAGTCCTGGTAGATTGAAAAGACTTCATTTGCTATCTTATAACATTTTCCAGGATGGTGTACCAGAAACAATTGAGACACTTAGAAAAGCAGGAATAAACTTTTGGATGTTAACTGGAGACAAACAAAATACGGCCATACAGATCGCTCTTTCATGCAATTTTGTTTCTCCGGGTAATTCAGAGCATATATTTCTCTGCTCCTATATTTTTGAACATGTTGCTAATAGGTCAGTAGTTCTTTTCCAATTTTCTAGGCGAACAACTTCATGTATGAGAGAGGCTGATCCCCTCTGTACCAAAATTTTGAAAGACATGCTAATATTATGCTACGAGGTCTGACACATGGATAATATTTGATGCTACCACCTTAAGTGGCTAAAATATTATGAGTTTGTATATGCACGTTCATGCCTGATACATATATCAAAGTAAAGTTCTTTAGCAAATGTGTTCTGCTGTTCAAATTTGATAAAGAAGGTCCTTATTTTTTTTTTTTTTTGTGGTGCGCAAAGTATCCCTCCTGTTTCCCCTGTTCTGTTCCCTATTAAGATAAGCTAGCCAAGCAGTTTTGTTATACATGAATATGAGGGTATAACTGAAATCATCATTCATGATTGTCAAAGTTGGAATAGAATCTTCTACAACTTCAGCTTTGTGCTCAATGCATGAAACCTCCTCCATGACTGCTGGCGCTCTTAGTCTCATCCTAGGAAATCAGTATAGAAGTTTGAAATAGCTCCTGCATTGTTATGAAGCAAGATACCACTTGGTAGAAGTTTTGAAAATACATTTTTGGAATTAATTTATAAAATTGCAAAAGATCCCATTGATTTTGTGTTTACTTTTTTCCTACTTTATTAGGTATAGCTAAGAACATTGCTACGTCATGGTTAGTGTTCTGAGGAATTAAAATTGTCGTGACTTAAACCCCCATTATACCTTCTAGGGGGGACTTCTCATGATACATGGGGACTATGAGGCTCTCTAACGTCCTATATGTTATCTTTAGTTGCTTTTGAACTAGAATTAATTCATGGGAACGTTATGGTGGTTTGAAATTTTATGCACTAGATTACCGAGTGGCCTAGTTTGTAGAGCGCCCAGTTCCCCGAGCGGGTGTGCCCGTGTTTGAGTCCTCCTCCCCCTAGTTTGACAGAAAAAAAAAATGGTAATAAACCCAATTATTTGGGTCTCTGCCTGGACTACCACTAATATTGATGGTTTGGGTACCAATTGAACACGGTAGATGTTAGAGGGAGCTAGTCTCACATTGGATTCGGATGGGTAAGGACTTGGGCATATATGGGCAGGTATGCAGCACTACCCAACATCTTAAGGTTTTGGGTCAGTATTGCAGTGGTATTAGAGCCAGACCCAGTTCTTGATCTGGTGTCACACCAAATGCATATCTAGGTGGAGTCCGGGTCGTTACTTGGTCCTCCCTTCGTTAGGGGGGATGGGTATGCAGGGTGGTCCAACCCAACAAGGGCTCTAAGTTCGGGTGGGAGAGAATGTCAGTGGGGGCTTGTCCCACATTGGATCTAGATGGGGAAGGACTTGGGCATATATGGGTGGATATGCAACATTGCCTAACAACTTTTGGGTCAAAGGGCAAGTGCCTAGCCCGTTTCAGTAAGGTTGAGTCTGAGGAGAAGTAAGCAAACCTGTGGAATTTAGAATAGATGAACTTTCCTGCTCTGATTATGTAGCTGTTGAGCGTAGTTCTCCTCTTGGCTGAATCCTTCAACAAGAGGGGATTCCAGTGTTGTCCAACCAATTATGGAAAACTGTGAATTTCACTTAAATGTTTCGTATTTTATGAAACAAGTAAGAACAGATCTGCCCCACTTCTAACCTTATTATTTGAATTGATACAGATTTATAAAGCGGCTGAAGTTTCAATTTAGTTGAAAAACCAGACAGACAATTGAACTGAGAGCTTCAGTTACACTACTGAAACTATGTTGTATCCTGTTATGGATAAGTACAAAAGAGTCTTATACCACAAAGATGAAGCTAAAGCTAAGGGCATCTGCCTCTACAAGAGATGTGTTCTCCACAATCATTCACTGAAAGTGGGTGCCGTGCATGCTCTGCCCTATGAAAAATGTTGTTCACAGAATTTTGCAGTTAAAGTGAGGTTCTGTCATACAGTTCAAAGTCCCAATTACCTTCACAGTTAGACGCTTTTGATAACCTGGGGACACCCACCACTCCAACCAAAATTTCTATTTTGGCCTGCTCTGCCTTGCCAAGAATTTAGGGAGTTGTATCTTCCTCTCGGGGCAGCATTAGGAAAGGGGTGCCCTTCCTAATTCCGCTCCGTCACCATCCCTAATGAGGATTGTAGTGAGTCAAGATAATGTGAAATGAGTCAATTCTAGCGTGGACACAACGTTGATAAATTGCATTACTTGGGTTATCCATGCAAATAAGAAGGCAAGTGTTCATTGGTAGCAGTCATATAACAGTTTTTAGTTGATTAGATAAGCTCTATTAATCTTGCATTTAATATAAATTATTGTTCTCTCTCCCTCTCTCTCTCTCTTTCTCTCTCGGACACACACACACAAGGTAGATGACTGGCACTTGGACCAATTAGAACTTTGGTACTTTGATAGCTTGTATTGTGTTTTAGATGGCAAACCCTGTATTAATGTATATTTAATGATAAATGCATTTTATGGAGTATCATTCTGAATACTATTGAATGGAACCTACCAAAATTTTGGGATTATTATGATTTAATTTTTAAATGTGTCACCAAAATTTACTTGTCATTAACTTTTTGCAGTTTTTTTCGTGTCTTGTTCACAGAACCTAAAGGCCAGCTTCTTTTAATTAATGGTAAAACTGAAGATGAAGTCTGTAGAAGCTTAGAGAGAGTTCTACGTACAATGAGAATCACGAATTCAGAACCAAAGGTACAGCTTTAGCGTATTAATGTTTAGTATGAGTGTTTATTAGATCTTTAGGTGGTCCATGAACAAAGAATATATATGAACTACAGTTAATAATGGTTTTAAGACTATATCTATGTGTACTTCTTAAGTTAATATGTTTGGAAGTTTGTATATATTTGAACAAAGAATACTAGAGTAGTTTAAGACGGTTAATAATCAGATTGCTGTTCCTGTGTGTACCTCTTAAGTTATGTTTTTAGGAAGCACTGTTTTCTTTGAATTTAACTTTTCGGTTATAGTTTTTCATTGCTAAAGGCTTCCTCAAAGGTTCTTCTGAAATGCTTTCATTCTTTTATAACAGGATGTGGCTTTTGTTGTTGATGGCTGGGCTCTTGAAATTGCACTTAAACATTACAGGAAAGCATTCACAGAATTGGCTATACTGTCTAGAACTGCTATATGTTGTCGTGTGACACCATCGCAAAAGGCGCAGGTGCTAATTCTTGGGTTACAGAGTTTAGTGTTATTACCATACTTTTTATTGCTTCATTTCTTTTAATTTTTTACTTATTTCGTCTGTATTGAGCTTTGCTTTTGTGCTAATGAGTTGTATGTGAATCGCATACCAAACAATTAAAAAAATGGTGGAAACCTAGGAGAAACCTGACATCAGGCAGATGAAGCTGCATATTTATAAAATTTGAGATTGGAAAAACTTATAAATTTCTTAAATATTTCATAAGAAGTGTGCCTTTGGTGCTGGGTAATCTAGGGGTTGATCATGGTTCATTCAGTTTGTACTTAGTGTTATGAAGATCCCATAAGTTGGTAGTAATGGTACTGTTTTTCCTTTTCTCATGCTTGTAGGAATTTTCATCCCTATTTGCCTTTGTACTCTTCTTCTTCTTCTTCTTCTTCTTCTTCTTCTTCTTCTTCTTTTTTCTTTTTATTTTTATTTTTATTTTTATTTTTAAATAATAATATTCTGTTTTGTTTTTGAAATTGAAAACGGTTTCCAGACTTTAGAGCATCAACTGGACTGCTCCCAGAGTTGCCTCCAGATATTCAAAACCAGTATTGTTTGAAAGAGAAAGAAAAGGATTTACCATGAGTGGTGGATCATTTCTATGTATAATTAATTGAACAAAAGCCGAAGAGGAACTATGAAACTTTATTTAAACATTATTATCTTACTTCATATGGATTCGGTCGTGTTTAATTCAAAAGAATTATCATACTTAAATATAGTTGGCTGCTGGATGAAGAAATGGCATAAAGCGGAAAGACTGGAAATTCCCTAGGCCACCATTGATGTTTATTATTAAAACTAGAAAAGGGCAAATACCAGCTATATTCTTGTAATATTGAAAGCATTATCAGATGGAGACTTGTGGGGCGTGACCATGATACCTTGTTAGAAACTGGTGTTATTTTGTATGTATCACATTTATAAATTGGTAGTACCTCTTATTTATAATTCTTACTGCTTGTTTAAATAGTTTCAAACACATAGTGCCTCTCAATATGATTCCCTCTGCTTGTTAGATAGTTGCTAGTTATAACTGTTGCAAATGATAATTTTCATAGATAATCAATTTCTGGTGTTCTCGGAGCTCTTAAGGTTTGCCCCAGGATATTTGTTCTTCAAATGTTGGTTTCTTACTTATGGTTTTCTTGCTACTCTTGAAGTACTCCTAATTTTAGGAGTCTAGCTTATTTGACTTCCAATGGTAGTTATCCTGAGATACAGCTCTCTCCTTGTTAACTAACTATAAAGTCTAACATATAGAGTGGAGTGGAACATTATCACCATGATTTATATTTTCTCCTTAAATTTTTGTTATTGTCAAGCATTTATATTTTCCTTTTTTTTTTTCTTGTGCAGAATGGGCAAGTATTTTATGCATTTCTTATTTCATTTTGCAGCTTGTGGAGCTCTTAAAATCTTGTGACTATAGAACATTGGCCATTGGGGATGGTGGGAATGATGTGAGGATGATACAACAAGCTGACATTGGGGTCGGCATTAGTGGCAGAGAAGGATTGCAGGCAGCAAGGGCAGCTGATTATAGCATTGGCAGTAAGTTTTTTAAGATTCTTTCATATATTACCTATATATATAAGTTATTTGATATATATATGTGCGCGCGCGCGAAGTTAATTTGGGCCATTGCTTAATGGTCAAAACTTGGGTTATCAAGCCTGAGAGTGCAGGTTTGAGTTTGAGAGCGATCAGGAAGAATACTGATTGATGGTCTTTTATATGAATGATAATACAGATCCTTTTATAAAGATTTTGTTAGTGCTTAACTTTTATTTCATTTGATTTATTTTGCCTCATGAACATAACAAAACTCGTCCTTCTTTCATTGATAAATAATTGTAGAATGAAGACTGTCTTAATTATTCTTGGTTTTTTGCATTAGAACACTACATCTCTTATACACCCTAGTCCCTTGAATTTGACAACAGCCACAATTGTATTCTTATCCTAACAATGGACTGTGTCCCCTTTGGCATTTATATATACACTACCATTATATGATATACAAATTCCTGGAATGTTGACATATGTCTTCCCCAATTACTTTCTATTTTTTATTAAAATTGGCTGCATATTGATTGAACAGAGTTTGATACTTGTGTCAATTTTTTTTACTTTAGGAGAAAATTGAGCAGCATTAGGAAACATTTTAATTTGTAATCATAAATGAACATACTTTGAATTCATAAAACTTGCTGGTAACTATTGTGTGCATTGAGGCTGGTTTAACTGGTGATTTTGCATGCTTCTCAGGTTTACGGTTTACTACTGCAAAGTATGTTTGCATTACATAAATTTACAATAACGTCATAATATTTGGAAAAGATATACAATGAGCATACTTTTCTGACTTCCAAAAATTTGAATATCTTTTATTACAAGATTCATTTTCAGTTACAGCACAAGTGATTTTGCTGTCACTAACTGTTTTCCTCGGAGTTTAACATTGCAATTTTAGGGTTGTCCTTGGGGGATTTTGAAAGCTGCGGCAAAAGTTTTGCTTAGGTACAAGAAAATTGAAATATATGGTTGGGATGTATTGTATATAATGAGAACCTAAATTTTTAATTTCATATAAATGTCCTTTAAGAAGTTCTTAATATTCTTCTTGAGAAATGTTCTTGAAATTTTGTTTCTAGTTTTATTTTTTATTTTTTCCAGTTGTCAGTCTTAAGTTGCATCACATGCACCAGTCTGGTTGTTTTAGTCGCTACTTTACCTGGACTAGATGTTCTAGATATTAATTTCTTGATTTATTTATTTTTATTGTCCTGCAGAGTTCAAGTTTTTGAAAAGATTGATACTTGTCCATGGGCGGTATTCATATAATCGTACAGCATTCCTATCCCAGTATTCCTTTTATAAATCCCTGTTGATATGTTTCATCCAGATCTTGTGAGTTTTGATGGATTATGTTTCTCTTGTTCCACTTTCTTTTTATTCTGGTTCTTCTCGATATAGCAATATGTTGCAATATATGTTTTTCATTATAACTTTTACTTTCAATTATATTTTTCTGATGTACTAACATCAGGCACATTCAGTTTCTCTTTTATTTCAGGTGTCTCCGGAACCAGCCTTTTCAATTCTGTCAGCCTGATGGCATATAATGTTTTCTACACAAGTATTCCTGTCTTAGTTAGTGTGCTTGACAAAGATCTTAGTGAAAGAACTGTGATGCAGCACCCACAAATTTTATTTTACTGCCAAGCAGGGAGGTTGGACCTCTTACACTCTTTTATCCACATTAATAGTAAATCTACAATAAATATAGAACTTGGGGAATGTGGAGCTGGGTCATTTGATTTCTCAGGCTATTTACTTCCTGCTAGTGTATAATCTTACATCACCATCATTCTTGAAACAGGCTTCTTAATCCTAGCACATTTGCTGGATGGTTTGGGCGGTCTCTATTCCATGTGAGTGCTACCTATTGTTTCTCATCATTATGCTTTTTGTTGTTGCAATTTTATTTCAAAGTTTTGAGACGTCTGTATTACGACTTGAAAAAAGGTTATTCTCGGCTAGATTTTCTGTATACCTGTAAAATTCTTACTGAGAATGCTCATTTACTGGCTTCAGTGAATGAACAGAGTGATACTTTTTTGCAAGAGTGATAGAACTTGCTATACAAATGCACATATAATTTCTGTGTCATCCTATTCCTCGCCTGTTTCTTCCCTGCCTATTTCATTTGTCCTGTTTTTCCTAAAGATTTCATACACCGCTTTTTCCAGACATACTGGTGAAACCTCTATTGATCATACAAATCAAGTCAACTCAATAAAGCCTTTTTCCAACATTAATCATTTTTCGTCATTCCACTCTATCTATGACCACATTCTCAATCAGACCACATATTTTCATTTTTTTCCTTATTTTATCCATGTTAATTTTGGTCTTCCTTTTCCCCTAGCATTACCCTCAATGTAAACCTTGTAATTCTTTGCACATGTTCAAACCATCTTAATAGTTTTTCTTTCTTTCTTTCTTATTTTATCTCCAATTGAAAGTTACTTAAACCATCTTATGAAATTGTTCATTTCTAATTCTATCATTGCCTTGTAGCACATCCATTTAAACATTTGCATTTTCACCACCCACTTTATGCATATGTTGTTTCTTAGCTGCCCAATATTTTGCTCCATAAAGAATGACTGGTCTAATAGTTGTTTCATAGAACTTCTCTTCCAATCTTATAGGGATGCGTTGTAATAGTTGTTTCATAGAACTTTTCTTTCAAACTTATAGGGATGCATTGATCGCACAATATACTTGGCACACTCGTCCATTAAGCCTATATTGCAGCTATACATTTAATAATTCATTTTTCCTTCCTAAATCACCCTTCAGCTTCATCAATTATTCAATCTTTTTCTCTCTTACATTTTCCATGTCTATGGAGGAGCTAGGAGAAATGATAAAGATGAGGTCGTGGTGAAAAATTAAGTTAACAAGAGTAATACTGTATATAAATGGAATATCCGCCTAGGGTACCAATTGTGTCACTTTATATGTGTTCTGTTTCTTCCCAGGCAATATCTAGACTAAGTTAATTAGCGATAGTGATGTGATTTCCATATATGAGGTGGCGGAAGTCGGTGGTCAATGAATCTCGGTTGTAAAGCTGGCTCGGCTCTGCCTTTGGGATATTCCTTTAAAAGGCAAGTCAGTGGAGTGTTTTTAAGTTTTCTTCTTTTTTTGTTTTCCTTGGCAAGAAACTCACACCCCCAGGACTTGAACAGTCACCTTTCACTTTGAGTGGCGTAGGAGATACCACTAGGTTACAGCCATTGGTTTGTAAGTAGATTGAATGGCTGGAAAAGTATTAATTCTCAAAAAGGATTGGCTAGCCCTTTGCCAGCTTGCCTACCTATTTCATGTTAACCCTCAACAGGTTTTGAGGCAAAGAAGAGCAAAAAGCCTTCTGTTGCTAATATCCGAAGTTATATTTGATACCCAGAGTTTACAAATAAGGACTTTCGCTATTATGTTCACTTTCTAGACAGGTACTTTTTAGGATGTTCAGTTCATCGGTCATCTACAGGAGATGTTTTTTTTTTTTTTTTTGACTTGATGTACTGATGCTAATACTCCAAATTTGGTACCTCAATTTACAAATAGGGAGGCTTTTTATCTTATTATGTTCACTTTCTAGATAGGAATTTTTTAGGATGTTCAGTTCACCTGGCCTCTGCTGGAGATGCCTTTTTTGACTTGCTGTGTTAAGTTCCATGTCTAAGTTGCGGGAGGATGCTTTGTGGTAGAAAATCGCTGGGAATGGAAGCTTGTGGTGAAATACTTCTAGGATTTCTGGGCAGTTAAGGGGGTAAGGGAATTGTTGGATTTCCGTAGAAGCCATTTGGCCAGCCAAAGTACCATCAATGGTTACCTTCTTAGCGGGATAGGTTACTTGGAGAATAAATTAATGATTGGCAATCTTGTGAAGAGGAAAGGTGCTCCCAAGCTGGTTGGTTTATGATCCTGTAAGTTCAAATTTGTCTAAGTTATCCTAGGTTGAATTCATAAGGTGTTGACACGTGTTATTTTACTCAAATCTATGGATTGAGAGATGCCACGTCACCGCTTAAAAGAAATAACCAAAACTACTTTGTGTATATCTAACACTAGTAAACGTCTTTGCCCAATGACGTTCTGCATCTTCATCTTCTTCTTTTTGTACTGCTTCTCATTCTGTTACTGTTTAAAGCTCCCTTCTAATTTCACCATCAAAGCCAGCAGCCGAATGTATACAGACCCTATTCCATTGTTACATTTTTCTTTCAGGCATGTATTTCAGAGGAACAGAAAATATCTTCTTGTTTACTTAACTGTGAATTTAATTTGGACTGAACATAAATCCAATCTTCTATTTCTTTTTTATTTTATTTTATTTTTTTGAAAAAATAATATATGGTTGGAATGGAAATTTTCCCAGTCATCTCTTGGCTTTTCAGGGGTAGTTGATGTAGGACAAGGGAGCAGTTTTATTTAAGGCTGCTCCCTTGTCCTACATCAGTTTTTGGTATCAGAGCCTAATTAGACATTTTGTTTACTCAATCGGGCAATGAAACAT
>JAOTQH010000053.1:6238650-6252051 GCA_025631255.1 Cornus kousa
AAATAAAAAAAAAAAAAAAAACGATTTTGATTTTTAAAGGCAAATTTCTGGATTTTTTTTTTTTTTTTTTTTCCTAATAAGATCTGATTTTTATTTTCTTCTTGATCATATCCCACTTCTAAAGCATTTTGATTTTAAAATTCTTGTTAACTCACACTTTAAAAGAACACGTGTTGATCAACTGTACTGCATGAGATCTGCAACATCTTTATAAAATTATTCCAATAAAGCACAGCTCAAGAGGTCAGATAATATTTTGTCAATTTCTACAAAAGAGAGAATCAAACATCATCTGTTCAATGTTATACATTTGAAATCAATACATCACACAACTCTCAAAAACTCAAATCTCCCTCAAAACACAAGAAACAGAAACTGAACAAACTTCATACATTGATTTATATATAGAGAACTCACACTTGGATCGAATTCAACCGACTTATTAAACGAAAAAGTACAAATTCAAAAGAAAAATGGATACAGAAGCCTCCCGATCATATACACATATATCCTTCTCATACTAGTCTCCAATCTTTCATCATTATATATCGTCATCATCAATCATCACATCACACCATGCTCAATAACCTTCTTATTGAAGGAGGTCATTGACCCACCCAAAATCAGGACAAGCCGATCCATTGTCATCATTAATGAAGCTTTTGCGAGTACTTGAAGAAGAAGAATCACCAATACTGAAAGAATCTCTAGACCCAGATGGATTTGGGTTCGAAGAAGAGCGAATAAGCTGCTGTTGATCGTCATCATCGACCCATGACACATTCCTATTGTTAGTAACTGCTTCATGATTCATATTCATGGCGTCCAAAGAGCTAATCAACTCAGTAAGAGCATCTTTGTAACTCAGAACCCCATGATTAAACTGATTCAATTTCAACCCACATGACTCAATACCTGCCAGACGATCTGCGTACCTAGAAATCGGCGAATACCCCCTAGACGAGCGGGTTTTCGCCGGCGACATTGGCGGGGAGAGCGACGGCGACATCGGTGGTGACAAATGAGACATACCCATTAAAGTAGAGGTCGGAGAGGCAGTGACAGAGTGACAAAAGACACAACAATGATTAGAGCTACGGTACTTCCTCTCCACCACCGCCACCGGAGAATTAACCGGCGAAGAATTGTCATGACAATGCGAAGGCAAAATACGAAGCTGACGAGGCGTATGAGCAAAGAAACAAACCTTACGCTTGCAATTCTTGCCATCTTTACATGCCTCGGTTCGATATCGAGCCGGGTGTAACCAACACTCGAACACCCCGTGCGCGAACTCGCAGTTCTCGCCGCGGCTGCAACTGCCCCGGCGAAATTCGGAGCAGACGGTGCCGGAGTAGTGGTACCTTCTGGGGTCCCTCCGGCGAGCCTTCTCACCTGGGTGAGCGAACGGACAGTCGGTCCAGTCATGGCTCCGGCTTCGAGTGCATCGCCGAACTTTGAACTCGAACATCCGGAAGTGGTCCGAAGAGTACGGGTCGGCGTCATCATCGTCACTGCCGTTGCAGGGTAAGAATTTGTGTAGGAGAGTCTCGTCGACCTTCGGCGAATCGAGAAACATCTCAACTGTTTCCGGCGACATCGCAGCGGCGGTGGCACGTCGGTCGAGGAGTTTTCGCGGCGGAATGTCAATTTCACGGAGGGTTTTCTTGTTGAGGAGGAGTTGGTGGGAGGGGTGGAACTTGTGCTGATCAGCACAAACACTGCTCATAATAGCTAATATGTGTGTGTGCGTGTAGAGAGAGAGAGAGAGAAACAGTATTGCTTGAGAGTGCTGTTGAATGATAGGGGAGCAAGGAAAGGGTGAGTTATATAGGGATTAGGGCGGTTTAGAGAGAGAGAGAGAGTATGCGTTTAGAGAGAGAAAGAGGTGAGGGGAGAAGGATGACGAGGATGGTGTGGGTATGGGCACAGTTATGCGTGGCTTCACAGCATCTGGAAGGAGCATGCAAAATCGCGTATGTGGCAACATCACAATACACCACTGAACTTTGCTCTGCTTAAATAAAAGTCAGGTCTGGGACTCTGTGTTTTGTGTTTTCTCTCTGAGGGGCTTTAGAGGTAATGATATCCATACCATAAGTATGATGGGCTTTTCCATTAACCAAAAGCAATAGAAGAACAATGAGCTCTATGTGGATACGTGTCTCTCCTTTTAGCATTGTTTATGAACTCTGCATCAATTATATAGTCATTTTATCTGTTCCTTTGATAGAGGTTGGGCTATCTTGTCTTTTTCAATGAGCTCTATGTGGATACGTGTCTCTCCTTTAGCATTGTTTATGAACTCTGCATCAATTAGATAGTCATTTTATCTGTTCCTTTGATAGAGGTTGGGCTATCTTGTCTTTTTCATCTTTATGTGATGTTGGCAGCTTTTGAACTCAAGTCAAGTAAGCATGCATGCTTAGCAGAGTCGGTTGCTACTTTAATTTCTAAATCAATGAAGGTCTTGGGTTCATTTAAGAAGATATAGTGAGAGTTTAAGCTTCCTTTTAAATAAATTTAGAAAAAAACAATTTACCAAAAAAAAAAAAAACCTCTTCCAAATCATTCCTAATTTAAAGGTAAAATGCAGCTGCAAAGTTCAAATAAATATTGTTTGTGCTTTATCAAATCTTCGAAATTCATAAATTATTTATCTCTAACCTCTAAGGAATAAGTCTCACACATTTTGGCGACTGGGTTGCAAAAGAAGTTACACTTTCTTTTGGGTAATTAATGAAAAATAATAAATAAAAATAAATAAAAAAAATAAATCCCAATTTTAATTCCATTTAAAGGCTTTGAACACTTCTAGACTTCCAAGCTTTGTAGTTCAAGGTACCATAATGATGTGAAAATGGCATGTCTAAACTTTAAACACATTTTTCTCGACATATTTCAGTAATTCATGGAATCATGCAGCACAATACTTGCATGACAGTGAAGCTTACTGTTCTCAATTAAAGAATGGCATCAACCGGCAGTTTCGCCAGTTAAGATGTAGCGATTGAATTCCTCTATTTATATATACATACACTTGTATAGATTATACAGACCTTGCTTCATGAATCAAAACCACAGACAATTTTAATTGTTCCATCATATGTCGCAGCATTAATGGCTGACCAATATCATGTTATGTTTCTCATAATGTTCCTTTTATAGTTTTATCATCTGGATCAGTACGTCATGGCTCGACCCCAATTGTGCAGATATTGTATGGGACTTCCTTCCATGCATTTACTTCCTGCAGGGACTCGAACCAAACTTGTCATGGGGTGGTTGTGATCAGCTCAAACACCTCAATGAAATAGCCAAACAGAATAAGGGTGGAGGAGAATCTGCCAATGTGTCGCCGTGTTGAAACTATTTCAGGCAAACGTCCGTCATTGACATGCCAATAAGAAAATTTCGTAAAACAAAAAAAAGACGCTAGGTGACTGAAGTAAATTTTTTATGAAGAAAACTATGATCATAGGCAAGGAGCTTCTAGATACTCGGCTTTTTCCACCGCCATTATAAACCGTGTTTGGAAATTGAAAGACATGTCAATACTATGATGCCATTTGATCAAATGACACTGTTTCTACTATTGCATCAACACTCTTCATGGTGTTTTAATGGCCGCTATAGCATGGTTGTGATCACCATCACAATCTACAGCTAGAGAATCCTACTGCTATGTTAATGCTAATGGCTACATAATGTACATCAGGCTATAGCATGGTTGTAATCACCATCACAATCTACAGCTAGAGAATCCTACTGCTATGTTAATGCTAATGGCTACATAATGTACCTCAAGCTCTGTTCACGTGCCAAGCTGCAAAAAGATAATCTCTCTGTGCTTCCATAGCTACAGTATTCTTGTAATTCTTCAATCTAATGATGTGTGTATATGTGTATGTGTGTGAGAGAGAGAGGGGGGGGGGGGGGAGAGAGAATCTTTAACCCTCTTTAGAGGGTACCTTTCTCATACATCCACTATTAACCCTCTGGGAAACTCCCATATGAGGGAGGGCTCCCTCTTTCCCTCCCTCCCTCTTTTGATGACAAACAGTGAAAGACTTGACTTTGCATACAAGAGACTCCCTCACTCCATGGCATGTACTACATATATATATATATATGCAAACAAATTAAATTTTCTTTCCTCGCCCAGAATTCTAGTGACTTGGGTGTATTCAAGTAGTTACTACAAGACACAAGCAATAACTGTTCTTGCCTAGGGTCAAACTTTAAAGGGTCAATCACACATGACAAAACTAATACTTCATGATTTTTCAGATTCACAAGCTGTTAGAAAGAAATTTTGTGTATATCAAGCCAAGCATAATTTAATGCAATACCTGTCATACAATTTGATTCATCATAATATAATTGTTGAGATCAAGTACTAGCGGTTCTTCCAAAGTAAAAGGACCCAAACTATTAACTGTAGAGAAGACACATATGCAGCTAAGTATATTGCTGGTCGGAGTAATACCCCCAGCAATTTATATTCTTAATGGGCATGATCTAAATACAGGAACACTATTCTTCACCTGGGTCTGAAGCAGCCTTAGATCTTGCCTTCCGCATCTTGTTTGATACACTGATGCACCTTCCTTTACAAACAGAGGGGGCTGGCATTTAATAACCACTGAAAAGCACACGGTAGGCTCATTGAAAAATTTGCTAGTTAGTCTCCTTCTGCCGATATGCTAGAATCTGAAAAGGCACAGGAAAAGAGAGAGATTATTGTACCATTTGAAACAGTCAAATGAGAGTTGTCCAAACTTAATAAATGTTTTTTTTTTTTTTTTTTTGGCAACAGCATTTGAACACGGTAAAGAGCAAAAATATCCTTTATCTGAGATAGACCTACTCCAACGAGTCCAACCCAACACCACCCCACCCTTCTCGTTATCTGAGTAAGGTCTAGGGGCCTAGGGACATCCGATTAATAAAAAGATATACGCAGCACACACCCATCGATATAAAAGATTACATACCAAATGGCCCTGACTCGAACTGGAATTGGCTCTAACTGCTGCTAGAGTTTCTGGTTCTTCCAAAATTTGCAGCCCAACTTTGCATGGATCATTCATTTGGGAGAAGGAATTCATATTATCAGTTAAGGTTGAAGGGTTGAGAGTGGACTGCTCAACATTAGAATTTGGAGTCTCCTTCACGACTAGCAATTCAACATCATCGGCTTGTAATGGTGTCTCATGAGCAATATACTGCACAAAGTGAAGATATTACACGTGCAATCTTAAGACAAGCACTCCAAAAATGGGGAAAATAGAAAAATAAAGATGATGGCACAGTGAAAAATGCTGTTTGTTCTGACAGAAAATAGAGTAACATTACAGAGCAGTCATCTAAAGCTGGCAATATCAGCATATGATTTTTAAGATATAATAGGTCTAATAATTAGGTGGATTCAACCCTTTAAAAAACAATATAAAAGTGCATGTTAATAATACTACAAGTTTAGAAATACTTTTAGAAACAATTAGACAATCACAGATAAAGTTTTTATGTGAGTTTGTTAAGGCCAGCACTATGTGATCATTATTTCGCTCATGATGACACACCCTAACCATTGCAGTAAAGCATAGCATGAATTAAATGTGGCATTTCTACCAACTTCGGAAAAACTTCTTAACAAAATAAAAGAAGCGACTGTACTTTAATTATTTGCATTCTCCTAGTTGTACAAGAGCTTCCTCAAACTACAATCATGGAGAAAGATGGTGGGAGAGTATTCTCACTTCACAAAGGTGTTTAATTGACAAACTCGGCCGGCAGCATAGGTAGGGCTGCTGCAAACTTGGTGTTCTTTGTTTGTCCAAAGAAATAAGCATGAGATGGACATCTAACTGCAAACAAGAAAAGGCTTAAACCACAGAGATGTGACACAAGAACTAAATAAAAATGTTATGACATCACCTACTGAAATCAGGTTTTCAAGAAAAATTTCTGGGTGATACATTGTTCACCTGTGATGACCTAATCATGATTCATCAAATGATCCAGCATTATCTCTTTTTTACCTCATTGTCATTTTCCTCTAAGCTTCGGAGATACTCAACTAGCTTGGACAAACGGGTGCTGCGAACACTCTTGCTACTGTTGGCACTGCCATGTCGAGCATGACTCCGAGTGCCACCTCTACCCCAAGCAAGCATTTCCGGGTTACAAACAATCCCAGGAGAAATACCCGTACTTTCTCTGCCTGCTTCTAAATCATTTTCAATGCATTTACCATCAGAATTGGCCACTGATGGAGAAGGCTGGGACAGACGAGCTCCTGTGCGTCTCCTGCCCCTCCTCTGCTTTGTTTCTATTCCATGTTCTTCAGTTGAAGATGAATCTTTGTTCCCATCATGATCATTTTCCTCCTCATTGTCATCAGATCCCAGTAGTTCGGTGACCCGGCTGTTCCTTCTTCTTCTTGTATAAGCATTCCGATAATTGCGCCGTAATCTTGCCGTAGATGCAGCAGCTGTATCTTTACCAGTTGTTCGCCTCTTAACCAGTGCTTCTGATTGTCGTTGAAATATTTGGGCAATTGATGCTTGAATCTGTCCAAAAAGTGTGATGTAAAACGAACAAAGAAGAAATATATATATGGTGTGTGTCTGTTCAACCCATTTAAATGCCAAAACCCAAACTATACTCTAAAATGGACTCAATACAATATAAATGGACACGCATCTAAAAGCATGAAAGAATTTATGCATCCTTTAAACTGACCTGCTTATTACGAGCCCTCTCCTCATCATGAAAAGCCAGTTCCTGCAACCAGATATTTAGCACAACAGTGATTGTTCGCACTCAGAAACACACAGGATTACATTCAAATAAGAAAGTAGTCGCGTCAATCATGCATATAATTGTACCTCTTCCTCATACTTATCAATATCAGGATATATAGACTCAATTATGGTATCATATCTTGGATCATCTCTCAAAGATCGTCGACTGGCACAATGTGTTCGGCAGGCAGGACACTCATTGTTCCTACAGTAAAAATTCAATTTCAATCTAAGCAATTAAATCTAGTTATCATACAATCTACAATAAATTATTCATCATTCAACTTTCTGCTGAATCAAATAATGCAAGAATTACATACCCCAGTCTCATTGATTTGTCAATGCATTCCCTGCAGAAGCGGTGCATGCATTCCATAACCGTTCGAGTTTTCTTAATAATGCCTGTCCATTTTGAAGACAGGATTGATATTATCATTGAGCCAGAAATAAGTAGTCATACCACTCAAAAAGAAATTAGGTATGAGCTCCAATATCTTAAACTGAACTCTACACCAAATTACCAACTACTGAATCGCCTTGTAGCCTGTAAACCAGACAAGCGCTCGAATACTGGTGTTGCTGTTTTCTTATACTCTTTACAACTTCAGCAAATATATTTTCATAATGTCACAAAAACAGGGGAGCGTTGTTCATTATATATGTACTCAAAGTACAATTACATGTTTCTATTAAATGTAAAAAAGCACACTAGATAGGAGGCCCCTGTAACAGAAACAATCTAAACCCAACATCATCATCACAAGTTCAACAAAATCGCCAAAATAAAAGTTTGAAGAAGCAGAGATTACCATAAAAGGAGCCAATACAAGTATCCACATAAAGTCGAAACATTCATATCATGGAAAGTTCTTTTTAAGTCCTAACCTCCCGAGGCTCCACAAAAGCTAATGCATGACTTAGAACATTTTTTTTTCTTTCATATTTTACATATTGTACAGGATTCTTGGGCTGCGTTCCCGTTTGAATGCTTTCTATGTCATCCATATACTACGGATAAATATACATATAGGGAGAAAGAGAAGGGGTTATCGAAGATAATCATAAAACTAGAATATGTTTATGTAGTTTTTAGAAGAATTTGGACGATTTGAGCAACTTTAATTTAAATTTGACAATGTATTGTCTTTCCATAAACTAGGCAATTGCGCAACTGTATATACAATTTTCTTATCTGAAAAGACAATTGAGCCTTGTAGAAATTGGTCGCGGTTGCACCAACTCGGCCTTTGCCTGCTAGACTCTCACATATCTTTGCATCAACCATGCAACTGTTGATCTTATACCAGTTTTTGTCATTCACCACATGCTTTTGCAACCAATTTGAGTCAGTATTTAATACATAAACGGCCATGTGACCTTTATCATATGATGGATCAAATTAAGGTTCAGATTCTATATTAATTTTCTGTATATGATAGGAATGCCTCTCTAATAGAGAGGCTTGTATGTTGGTTGTATGTACAGACATACATGCCATATATAGGTAAAAATTCAATGGAGTTGCTATATATCAGGTATAAGAAACCGTGTGTGTCAGTACACAGGTCGCGGAACATTTACATTCCTTAGAACATATTTGATCTCCAAAATTGTCTAACATCAACTTAAGTCATATTGCTCAGCTAGGTTCAGGATAGTCCAATAATCTATTTGTTTATCCAACCTAAACCCGAAGTTCACAAATCCTCCTTACCTTTCCCTTTGATCAAGAAGCCATGCTAATCTTCAATTCAATCCAACTTCATTTTCTAATCTTCAATTGAGCATGTTGAATCCTTGGTAAATTGACTCAAACATAGGACTCGTGATATAATTTGTTCATGTTACAAACAGTTCCATTCCAAATTTCAGTAACATAATGACACAAGTTCCAAACAACTGGTAAAAATCAGCCGGTACTAGCAAGACAAGAAATCACTACAAAAAACATAAAAAACCATCTAAACTGACCAAAATCACTTCAGTCAAAGGGCAATGGTAATCGGATTGTCCAAACAGTATCCATCATCCATATTGCAAGAAACATGCTATATTTCTACTGTGATTCTTTCTCTCATCGAAAACATGAACTCTGACATTTGATCCAGTCTCAAGCTCTTGGAGTTGTCACTGACCTAGTTTTGCTATCATGGGACTTGATCTTCAAGGCATTATTTCCATACTTTTGTACAAAAAAGAATTTTCATTTTTTAACACCTTCAGTGATTTATTCTATTAGGTAGCAGAATCTATAAAAATATCGCTAATGGTATCTCTTACTTCATTTCTTCTTCTTCTTTTCTATTCTTTTTGTTACAAAATTCAGGCTTTGTAAAAACATCTCTTTTAGTTTAACAAGTTCCCTCCAGCCTACCTGTGTCTTTACATGTATAATGTGCACTACTCGAGGCTTTTAAATTCCAAATTTCTCAAAAATAGCATTGAACCTGAAAGTCTAATGAGGTAAATGAATCAAAGAACAGTGGTTGACTTTTGGACTCAATCAGTTGCCTCAGCAACTGGCCCTACACCTGGGTTTTAAAGCTGCACCCCATCAACAAGGTATAACACCACTACAGGCAAGGGCTGCAAAAAGGTAAAATAATTTTCTGATCCTTTTTTTTGTTCTTTTATATGCAGCAAGCAAAAGCAATGAGAATGACCAACCAAGTAATTTTGGTAAGGTAAAAAGAATTTTTCATACGAATTTCATTCATTACTTTTGGTAATTACAATCTTAGATTTATGTTGCAGCACTCCAGAAAGAATTTTCAACTAAATTAACTGTAAAATTCCTTAGGACATGACATAAGAACCCATAATCAAAGATAATTTCTTCCAATTTATTCATCCTTTCTTCTTCGTCTTTTTCTTTTTTTTTTTTGGGGGGGGGGGGAGGATTTTTTACTAGCTGCCCACAAAACGAATGGAAAATAAATATACAGCCCACAAAGTTGCAGGAGATGTAAAACCATAAATAGCCCAAGCTTAAACTGAGTCCCTCGTTATGACATATGAGTTGGCCTTCTCTATAAGTTTACAAACAATTCCGGCTGCATAAAACCATAGAAGAATTCATTGCAAACAGGGTGTTATCATCTTATTCAAATGCAGGGTCTTATCTTGAAGGCTATTGCAACGCCAATTGTAAAAACTTAGATAAGTGCAAATGAACTTCCCATTATAAAGAAGAGAAAACAAAATTATTTTACATTCTGGTGACTGCAACTCAACTCTAATAGGGGAAGGGTGGGGAGGACAAGATGAGTCGGTATAGCTGTCTATGTGTGTGTTCAGTTTATTTCAACTTGTATGCATCCTATTTTTAATTATATATGGCATTTGCAGATGTGCCAGAATTTGTGCCTACTGCCCACGGCCATATGGTAAGGCAATTTGACTTCATATGTGAATTCTATTGTCTACTTTATAGATTCCCCAAGGATATGCACGCATTCTTCCATGGAATTTTCTGCCTCAAAAGAAACATATCGCATTTCTCACATTGCTAACAAAAAATCAGGTGCAACACATTGCCATTATAACTTATGACCTTGAGGACTGCAAAGACATAAAAAGGTTGTATAACCTAATGTTCTGATGTTGAATGACTATATGAACAACCATACGTAACAAGATTGTAAAATCTACCATAAGGGGGGAAAGAGCAAGGGGGAGAGAGAGAGAACCCGTTTACAAAAATAAAAATAAAAAAGAGCACAATTCTACTCCAGTATCACTTGATAGCAAGCTTTTGCTATCGTGATCTTTGCCATCTGGTAAGTTATTATATACATGTCACTAGGTTATAGGTTTTTCTTCCCAAATTTCAGTGGTTTCTAATTTTACAGATCATTATTACCACACAAATACACCAACCTCTATGCTAGAATGCGGAAAAGTTCATTTATCATATGGAACAAAAGCTTCAAAGAAGTAAAAACAAAAAGATTTACCTAGACATATTGGACATTGTACATCTCTACGAACATCTGGCAGCACCACAGAGATGATTCTGCATAAGATATAGAGGGATGCAATGTTAATATGTCAGACTCAACCATCAACATAATTCACTTTGATCAAATAAGAGAGGCAAACAAAAACTCTTGGTAAAAGAAAAAAAAATCATTCATCTGTCATAATCACTAAATATGGAATAAAATAAATTATTGTTTCAATGCACCCTGCTTCATGGGATGATTATATATGCAGTAAATGTAGATACCATTACAATACAGACTAATTTACACAAACACAGATGGATAGCAAGGCTGAAGATTTGTTTTTTAAAAGTGATACATATACTATATGTTCAAAACCTAAAAACGTAAGAGGTATGAACACTTTTACGAGCATGCCATGCCTGTGTTGGACAAATGTCAGGCATCGACACTTCAAGGATACTCTTGACACGTGTCTTAACACTCCATGAACTTGCCCATAATTTAGAGGTAAATTTCACGTTTTAGACACATAGCTACACTTGGCAAAGATGTCCCAGACACTCCCCAACTTAAGTATTATAGAAGATAAACACGTCTACCAGCAACCAAGTCCAATAATCTTGAAACAATGTTAACACACCTCGACATGTCCAACTTCTATTCTTTATGAAAGACGGTATTTATAGACATGCCATCACAAGGCAACCATGCAATGACATTTTTTCACTGAGGACAAATATATAATTGCAATGGCAAACTAGTGTAGTATATAATAATCTATGATATACGCATAGTTTAATCTTCCACATTATATAACTCCTAGTATAAAAATTAAAAAATAATTAAGTTCTGTAATTGTCTTGCTACTGAGTCTAAAAGTAAACTTTTATATTTATATATCATCTACCTAAGACTAGACCTGTCAGCATATCCTTATCATATCATGTTTGTGACCCGTGAATGTGTCTATGCAACTTAAGTCAAAACTATAACCCAACAATTCGAGAAGTGGTAAAAGATTACGCCAACAATACAACCATCACCACCAAGCCTTATCCCCATCACTTGGGGTCGGCTACATGAATCCTATATTTCCATTATGCACCATTTAAGGCCACAGTCTCAGTCAATCCACTTGCTGTCATATCTTTCTTTGCTAACTCTACCCACGTCAACTTTGGTCTTCCTCTTCCCCTAGTATTACCCTCAATGTGGATTGTGTCACTTTTCCTAATCGGCACACTAAGGTTTTGTTTGCGCGTGTCCAAACCATCTTAAACGATTTTCTCTCATTTTAAGCCACACTCACTACACAAAGGCGAGTACTATCGTACAACTATTAGACCAACCACACTTTATGGTATTGAATGTTGGCAGCCAGTAAACAACCTTAAGGGGATCCGCCTATCATACAATATACTAGATGCACTCCTCCATTTAATGTGTCTACCTTCATTCTATGGTTAACATCATCTCTAATTAGTCCCCCATTATGAATAATTGAGCCTAAATAACGAAAATGTTCACTTTTTTGTACCTCTTGCCTTTCTAGATTTACTAAAGTTATACTCCATATATTCAATTTTATTTCGGATTACAACAACGAGAAAGATAAATATCCAAGCTAGATTTCATTGGATTGACCAGAAACTAGAACTAGCTGGAGAAGTACCAAATTCATTGTAACGACACCGCACCAAAACATGTTTGGACTTGCGAAGCCAAAAAAAACAATAAACTACTTATGCACTTTCCCCTTCACAAAATTAAAATGAATTTTCAGGTTATTAAGAAATGTGATGACAAATGATACATAAAAACTTTTAGTAAAAATGCCTTGATAATATAAATGTTCACATAACCCATAGCCCCATTGAATTATTCCAGATGCCAAATACAATACAGGACAGCATTTTATACAAGAAAGTAACAGGCAAATAGCATGTACATAATTGTTCAACCACAAACTTTCACAGTAGGCCAACCAAGTTATATGGAGAGAACAAGCATAATCAACATATTCAGAAAAACAAAAAATAAATAAATAAATTTGGCATTATTGAGAAGCTAACAGGCACAATGCTAGGCTTAACTTAACAATGCTAGACTCAACATAGACCAATTCCACAAAGACTTGTCCCAACTATACAAAATTGGCTACATGAATCCAATTTCACTGTGAAGATAAATAGTTAAGCTGTATGAATCAACAAGGCTCTGATTCCAACACTGGATAATCAATAAAAACATTATATAGCCAAAAGCAACAAGATCTGAGAGGACATTCACGAATAAGAAGCAATAACAAAGCAGAATGGTTACAATGTCAATAAATGCATATAAAACCCAAAAGATGCTTACAAAGTTGACTATATCTAGAAGTAGCACCTAACTAAACAAAGAAAATTCACCCGAAGCAAGGAGGTTAAGGAACAATAATGCATAGACTTCAAACCTAAGCACAATATCAAAAGAAAGGATGACACACATATGCATACACATACATCGGTTTTGGCATGTGCTTGTCCACATACTCTATAAGATTAAATTCTTCAAAAGAGAGTAATTAAGAATTTACATAATCTAATCTAACATGTTTCTCACAAGCACCAAACTCTTCATTATAAGTGGACCATCACGTGCAT
>JAOTQH010000053.1:6257704-6284025 GCA_025631255.1 Cornus kousa
AAACCCACTTATATGTAATTATCCCTAAAAGGAAAAGTAATAAAAATAACCATAAACAAAAAAAAGTTAAAAATAATCCAAATCTTAAGACATTATACTAAATGAAATGGTTTTAATTTTAATTAATTAATATAGTAAATGGTAAGGTGTTATATATAATTATTTGGTAATGCTGTTATAAGTTATAACAATAGTCGAAGCAGCCAAATGGCGCAAAATAAAAATAAAAATAAAAATAATAATAATTAATAATAAATAAAAAAACAACATGTCCCAAATAGATAATGGCGTATCAACTTTCTCCAAAATTGGATTGGGAGACCAAAAATTAAGCAGAAATAGTAAAAAAATAAACAGGTAGGGAGTGATAGGACATGCCATTGAAAGTTTAGAATGTGAAAGCAAGTCAAGTCTGGACATTGTTGGAGAATAAAGAGCAGAAAAAATCCCAACCATCATTTTCTCCACCAAAATCTGTCTTGTTTTATGTATAAAACCTCTAAATTCGAATAACCCCAAAAATCAAGGATCTCCTTTCTCTTTCTTACACCCCCCAACTCTCATTTATCCTCTCTGCCCTCCTTACCTTCTTCATTCGCCCTTTCACTTTTCACAAGGCCCCTCTCTCATTGGTCAACAAACATGGTACTCTCTCTCTCTCTCTCTCTCTATATATATATATATATGTATGTATGTATGTATTTATGTATGTATGTATCATGGTTGCAATTGGTATTGAACATTATGTGAAAACAAAATGGTAAGTTAACTTTTTTGATTGAAGATTTTGCATGATTATTTAAAGGAGACACCAAAAGTATCATTTTGTATTTCAACAATCTGTGTCTGCATTGAACTATATATGTCTTGGTTTTTCTTTAATTCTTCCCATTTTTGGGTGTTTTTTTCTCAATCTCTCTCTCTTCCTAGATGGATTTTTCATGCACTATGTCTATATTGATTTTTTAAGCTAATCACATTCAAAAGCATGGTGGTTTGAGCTGTCAAGTTAGATTTGAAGATCGTAATTTCGTAAAACCTATGAAGTCTGAAAGCTTTAGTTTAATTTTGTCGCAAATTTTGAAGGAATATACAAAAGGTGAAGAGGGAATATACAAAAGGTGAAGAGGGGTGCTAGCGACAATCAATTATTGGATGGTGTAGGTCTTACTTTAAGCCCATCTCATCGGAGGGCGAGGAGCAAGTTTCCTTTCTGCATGATGACATGAATAAAATTAATAGAATTATAAGACGTAAAGGAACACACAAACACACACACACACACTCAAAAAAACCCTTTTTCAATTTTTAAGGGTAGTACTATGATATCTACAAATTGATTTGATTTGATTCAAAATTATGTTATAATGAATATAACATGATCACATCCACTCATATTGTGCTCTTGTATAATTACACTGTTCATACTGAGTTTGGTTTGTGAATATTACAATTAGAACATTAATCCTAATATACATGTTACAAGTGTTTTTTTTTAGCTTAAACTACACATTTAAAAATAGTTGATTATTATTGAAAATATTTTGTTTGGGGGGTAGGCGAACGCGGCATCTGGAATGGCAGTGCACGATGATTGTAAGCTAAAGTTCTTGGAGCTAAAAGCAAAGAGGAATTACAGATTTATTGTGTTCAAGATTGAGGAAAAGATTCAACAGGTGACGGTTGAGAAACTTGGGAATCCTGATGAAAGCTACGATGATTTTGCCGCCAGCATGCCCGAAAATGAGTGCCGCTATGCCGTCTACGATTTTGATTTCACAACAGATGAGAACTGCCAGAAAAGCAAAATATTCTTCGTTGCATGGTAATTACACACACAAACACACACACCCCTAAATTTCATTTGCAGAACTGGAATGACATGTATTCGAACGTACAGGTCTCCTGATACATCGAAGGTGAGGAGTAAGATGCTCTACGCCAGTTCCAAGGATAGATTCAAGAGAGAACTGGACGGCATTCAAGTTGAGCTGCAGGCAACAGATCCCAGCGAGATGAGCCTTGACATCGTGAAATCGCGAGCACTCTGAGCTCCACACACATCCACTTTCACTCTTGGGGGGCCTTTTTTCCCATCTCTTCTATGATGTGCTGTGGACATTGATCCAAACACAATGTAATGCCATATGGTTACTAAAAGATTTCAAATTTCCTTTCATTGGGGCCTTTTCTTCTGCTTCTCTATGAATTGGTTCTCACGTATTTGTTTTCCTTTTGGCCTTTCAACTTGGTTCTACTCAAAATCAAGTGAAACTTTATGCCCTTTTGTGCAATTTTGTTTTTTGTCACCTTGCGGAATCTTGAGCTTCATCGCAATTTTTTGAGGGCATGTGTTGTCATGTAAAATCTAAGTTCTTGGAGTTTCATTGAATGGCTAAAATCACCTTGATCTGGTGATTATAAATATTTCGGTTCTTAAACGATCTTTTGAAATGTATCAATGCCAAAAACCAGTGATAAACATAAACATAGCAATGGAAGAGCACGACAATACAGTAGTTCACAATTTAGTGACTACAGAACTTTACTGATCAGCCTATGGTATACAATTAGAAGAAGATTTGTCACGCATGAGCATATACATGAACTCAAGTAATCGAAGAGAAAACGAAAAGGAAAAGAGTATTACAGTTGTATATTTCTGATTTACAGTATGTTAGCTACGACTCGGTTAGGATAAAAGTGCAAGCTCTGCCCATGCCAACGATGTTTTAAGTTCACAAGATACAGAGGTGTCAATTCCACTCTCCAACTTTTCACATAATTCCTGCACGGACACCCGGTTGGTGGGATCTGGATGGATGGAAAGAGTCACCACCTCACATATCGCTTTCAGGTCTTCATATCTGAAATGTTTCAGCTCAGGATCCACCAAATAAGACATTACTTCCGGCAATTCAAGATATTCCTTAGCCTGCAGAAGAGGGAGAAGATTAGGTTTTAGGTATATCCTCGGTGAGAGACTGCCTTAAAAAATCCGACATATATTCAAAATTTAAAGGTTTGCATGTCGTTACCCAATCAACTAAACACCCTTTGTCCTTGCAGTATGGAGGTCTTCCACTAATTATTTCCAGTAGAACCACACCGAATGCATAAATGTTTCCTTGTACATCCATGTCACGCTTCACAAGAGAATTCGGAAGAACACAAACAGAACCCTGATTGCTGATAGAGTCCGAATTCTTTTCTGATCTTGAAAGAATGGTCCTCCAACTTTCGAAATCAACAAGCTGCAGCAAAAAATGTTGGGAACATTTTGATGTTTGTACCATGATTAGAGAGAGAACATGGGTAAAGGAAAAATATTATCCTAATAAGAAAGGAAGGTTAAAAAAAAAAAAAGAAAGAAAAGGAAAAGAAACACAGAAAAGTTGAATATTGGATTGTTTTTTAGAGCCAATAATTAAACTGGGGGAGGGTTCAAGAACCCACCCAACCAAGTTTCTTGAGACAATGACCTCTGACTTCCAGATTATTGGAACTCAGAGAGTACTTTTGACTACTTCAGCAATTCAAGTACTGTACTAGAATTTGCCTACCACTTAGTCGGATCTTTGTGTTTAAGTTAATACTGGTAGATGGCTTCTGGCATACCTTGGGCAAAAAATCTTCTGTAAGATATACAGAACTAGAATTCAACTCAGATATGGTAAATGGTGGCTCAAGTTCTGTGTGGAGATATTTCAGTCCACGAGCAACGCCTACAACGATTTTCATTCGCCGTGTCCAAGATAACTGGCATCCTTCTCCATCTGCAGTGAAATAGAAAGGCTCAGGTTTCACCTACTAAACATATTGAAGTAACCAGTTGTTCTAAATCAAGGAAGATCCACTTACAATGGAGGTGTTCATACAATGTCCCATTTGATGCATATTCAAAAACCAGCATCCTTGTAAATGGAGTGCTCTCTCTGCAATACCCCAGTAATTTTCCTATATTCTCATGATTTAATCTTGCCAGATCAGCCACCTGAATCATGCAATAGCTAAAATTTATTATGCTCTGCAGTAACAAATGCAATAACTGATTTCCTTAAGCTTGGTTTAGTCCTCATAATTATTTACCTCTCTCTGAAAATATAGCTCAAGAAACCCAGTCCAGTGTTCTTCCTTGATGCAAAGGGAAATAACAGCAATCTCAGGCCCACCTTTCTGGGTGCCTTTGTAGACTATACTGTCTGGAGAGGAACCAATGATGTTACTAAAATCTTCACAGGCTACTTCTAGTTCTTGTCTGCTGTATCTCAACACATCCTTCAACATCTCAGAATCTGTGCAAATTCCCAACAGAATTAACTTGCAATCTTTATCGAAGAGCTAACTTATAACTTAGGACGCAAAAATAAAGCATATATAACAGAGGCTAACCTATGCATATTGTCATATGGTCATTTTCGCTTGCTGATTTCTTCCAAGGGATAATGATAGGAGATTTGCTATTGCATTTCTGAAGAGTAGTGAGAAGAGCAACAAGGAAGAGAGAACCCACCATAGTTCCTGTCACGATTTCCAAAGCTAAAAGCCAGGCAGGTTTTGAAGCTGCCTGATGTTTAGATTCAGATTCAGCAGGCCGGTGTTTCGCACTGACTCGTGGATGGCTTTTGGCAGGTGGAGCACCACCTGCAATAAGAATTTGTTATTATCAAGCAGATTATTGGATTTTTCATGGCTAGATGGCAAGATGATGCATCAAACCCTAGAAGTACAGGTGGATATTACAAATTTTTATGGAATAACATATCACACGTTTCTACAACATGGAAATGCTATCACAGAAACGTAGAACAGACATTTACCAAACTTTCAATTGCATTGTGTTCTGAAATATTCAGTTTGGTCACTTGACTTAACAAGTGATACATACACATTTCTAAGAGCTTAATCCATTGTTTGATACCTTTCCGGAGTTGGTTTTCGATATACATCCTTAAATAGATTGTTAAAATTTCATGTATGTATATTTGTACCCTTGGGGATTCTGCATTTATACGACCATAGGGAGAGTAATGCCGTACATACCACATTGTGGCGTAGGGCGCTGTTTAAGATCAGCGTGCTGAAGGCAGTTCCCTTGAAAGCTTGACCTGCATGGAACAAACTAATTAAGCAAAAAAGGCTTGCAGAAAAAGAAGCCAGTGTGGCTAAGGCACAGATAAGGAACCTGGGAAGATATTCCAAGCACTTGGGTATGCTCCCAACTAAGAAGTTGTATGAGAAATCTGCAACTTTTAACTGAGATGAGCGACAAAAACCAGTATTTTTGTCACTTGAGCCATACCTGAAGTAATACATTAAAAGAAAGGTTTAGTAAATACTTAGTTTCTATTATGACAACTTGGCTATTACTTAATGCTACAAGCCTACAATGACTATATATCACTATCAACCTCCTTTTCCACTATTTGTTGTAGTGGCATAATACTAAAATACTATAATTTATTCTCTTATATAACTTTATTAGTGATAATAGAAAACTATTACCACAAAGGGTTGTAGCCTAGTAGTACTTCCGCAGCTTCCAAAATAGAAAGTCAAGGGTTTGAGTCCCCAATTGGGCAAAGTGGGTGTGAGTTTCAAATAAGGAAAAAAAAATGATAGAAAACTATTGAAAATATTGAAATTGACTTTACACATTTAACCTCAACAGCAGCAACTATTTTTCGACACTTATTACCTTCAATGACATGAAGTTGCAAATCTACCACTAGTAACTACAGAGTATTATACTACTTATTTCATAGAACTTTCAGCAAACAAAATAGTGTGGATTGCTGACTAAGACATTTCATGTAGAGTTCAATCCATTCATAATCGTAATATCCAGATATAGCAAGACAAAAGAGCTGTCAATTTTTAAACTTCATGTGCATCTCAGGCATCATAAAAATATTCATAAATGATAAAAGATTATGCCATGCATAAAATATATTGATCAGCTCACGAATTAATCCACCTGAAAGCGCGTTAAGTAAATTCATACACAAATATGTGTCCATCTTCATTTTCTACTAACATGACTATAGGAAACTATTTAAGCAAAAAAAAAGAGGCCGCGTGTGGGAAAAATCCAAACAAAAAGTTGAATGACTACAAAACTTTAACAAATGCTTTCAGATTCAAACAAGAGAATCTTCTTCTTACATCTGATGCATGTTGGATGCAGAATTCGAATTGTTGATCCCAGGAACAGTCCCTTGAAGCCTATTCCTATCCAGTCGAAGTTCCTCAAGGTAATTTAAGTTGCCTAACTCGGGTGGCAGCCTCCCGGTCAATCCATTGGACTCAAGGTTTCTGCAATGACGAAAATTAACTGAACAAATAAGAGATGACCAAAAAGAATCAAACATTGAAGTGGAATACATAATACCCAAGTTTGAACTACACTTACATTTTTATAATGCTGGTTAAATTCCCAATCTCAGGAGGAATCGAACCAGATAGCTGATTCACTCCCAAATCCAAAACTTTGAGGAATTTCAACATGCCAATTTGTCTTGGTAAGATACCAATCAGAGTGTTTCCGTGCAAGATTCTATAAAACATCAGGATATCAGATTAGGCTATAGTCATTATGTTCTAAATAGTCTATTGTAAAGAATAAAAATAAATAAATAAAACAGTGTGAGGTGTTGGATGTAAGCATACAGTTCTTGCAAGGAAGAGAGTAGTCCCAATTCGGGTACTAGGAAACCCTTTAAAGAGGACCCAGAAATATTTCTGCAAAACAGAGTACCACAGATAGGAAACTTAAATAAGCCCTAAAATTATACATTGTGAATTCTCAATTTCTAACATCAAAACGACATCAAGTTGAACGGATACCCAAACCCTATCTCTCTCTCTCTCTCTCTCTCTCTCTATATATATATATATATATGTATATACACAAGAATGAATGTCCTGACGGATAGATTTCAATTTATAATTAAAGTTATTTTGTTGATAGGAATGCTGAGCCAGTAGAGAGGTTGAATAAGGCACAGGCCTTATTTCGTGATAGAGTCTCCAAAATAGTGAATGCTTGTTCACTTGAGAAGGTATGCTTGAATTGATGTTTGTCATAGAAACTGAGACCTGCAAAATTTTTATGCTGTTGAACATTGGCTACAAATAATAGCTTTATAAATGTCATCTGTTTGATACTTTGCTGTCAGCTTGCTAATTTACATGGAATTTGAGAAAATAAGTAACTGTGTCATTAAGTATTGTTGTGATCATTTGGCAGATATATGAGACAACACTTCTTTCTATCAGTGATGAAACTAGAATCGAAGTAAGCAACAAAAGCAATTGGTCACACTAATGACTAACAATAGCCCAAGATAGCATAAGCAACTAAATAGAGGCCTACCCTATTTAGAAAAAGTGACATAGTTCACATTGAGGGTAATACTGGGGGAAGAGGAAGACCAAAGTTAATGTGGGTAGAGTTACTAAGGAAGAATATGATAGCATGTGGATTGATTGTGGCTATGACCTTAAATAGAGAAGCATGGAAACATAGAATTTATGTAGCCCACCCCAAGTAGTTGGGAAAAAGGATTGGTGGTGGTTGTTTCACCACTCAGCCTTGCATGGGAATATTTTGTTAAATCGTTGGTCATCAAGTCTCAATTACATTCACTTATTGCTTGTTTGTTTATAGGACTTCATGCAATCTTACAACTTCTCTTATATGATTGTACTCATAATCCTGTCCTTTCTTGACGTGCCTCGTGTGACATCTTCACTTCAACTTCCTTCGTTTTGAAAATCTTGTTCCATGACAACTTATCATCGCGTTCATAAAGAATGCTCTTCGTGAATTCTCTAACACTAAATGTTAGTAAATAATGATATGCCTTTTAGAAAAAAAGTACAGCAAATGTTGACCAATATGTTTGCTGATAGACTTGTCTTTGTTTTGATTTTAAATCACCTGAAGCTTGTAATCTTTTGATAGTTTCCTTCACACCTTTGTTGAGAAGTATTGATTAATTGATATTTATATACGTGATGGCAAGATAATTGATCCTTGTGCTCTTGGCATATGTAGATCGATGCTAGTGATTCTTTAGAGCATGGTGGAAGATTCATTGACCCATGGTCGATCTCCACTGTTAAACATCTACTGCAGAAGATGAATCCTAAAATTATGAAATACGAAGTGAGATGACATAATTATTATTGTTTTCTGATGTCAGGTTAAGTAATTTAATTGCTATTTTCTTACAAGTATTCATAACAATTGTTTTAGGGTTACCATCCAAGTACTAAAGCTTATCAGGGAAAAGTGGCTTTGTCTTCTTTGCATAAATCAGCTCGGAACAAGGTTGTTGAGATAGGTAAATATAATATTGTTTATATAATTATAGTACTACATGGTCTTTCGTTTTATGTTCCAATTTGTGTATACATTTGGTTCTATTCTTCACCGGCGTGCTTTGTAAATATGCAATTGAAATTATTGAATACAGAAAAGATGTTCAGAAAATGTTCTTTTAATGGAAATTAGATAGAAAACTAATCATAGTTTGTATTCAAAGTACATTAGCCATCTTTCCTCTTATCATCAGCATGTTCATTTTGTCCTTTTATATTTTGCTTTGTTTGGTTGATAAGAAATATTAATTTCAAAATCTTTCATTATCTGGGACCAAAAAACACAGAACCTTCATGAAGTAGCCTAATACAAATACATGTCTGATTTAAGTTAATCTTCGCATTCTATTGAGGAAAAAGAAAACAAATTTGATGGTGATTACAGAAAAAAAGGATAATTTCCTTGCAATGCAGAGATACATATACATAACGAATATAGAAGAAAAGGTTGTAAATTTTTGAGGTGTGATTTTGCTGTTGTTGATTGCACGTTTCACATATTTGTGGGGTTTTCCAGCCTTCTAGGACAAGGAAAGCTTCCCCTTTGATTTATGCATTACCACGAACATGACTTGTGTTATTCTTAGTATATTTCCGTTTGCACAGCTGGTCCCAATCAGAAAGGAGGGTTTGCCTGGTACGGACCATGTAACATCTATTGTCAAACTCATAAACATGAATCTTGCAAGTGATACGTTGATAAGAAACCGGGTGCAGTGAGAATTGAGAAAAGGACAGAGAGGTACCTATGTATTACTCATGATCAAGTTTGCCTGCCTCGCCACATGTGAGATAGGGTCACATGTGAGGGAAGATGTTAGAGCTTTATATCTGCAAATTTCTCAACATTCTAAGCGTTTTGGGCCAATTGGTAGTCTTATATATTACGTTATAGCATCAACCTTAGATTGAACTGTTGTCTCTATGATGACTGATTCATTAAATAATCTTCTTGGAGCCATTTGTGAAGGAATCAGCTTTTACTGATTGCTATTGTCCCGGTTGTGAATTTGTGATGCTCAAAGGTGGAAAGAAGTACCAGATCAAAGGTTGTGCAGGTCAGGGTGGGTTTGCTCAAGTATTCAAAGCATATATCAACAGTAACCCTAACGATGTTGTTGCATTAAAGGTAATTGGTATCTCAATATTCCCTTCCCTTACTGCAGATTCAGCACGAATAAAATCTCATTGCATTGTTTTGTAATCATTGAGAATCACTGGTAGATACAAAAGCCTGCTTTCCCTTGGGAGTTTTACATGTATCGCCAACTGGATATGCGAATCCCAGACAAGGAAGTATGCCTTTTTCCTGGAATTATCATTATTTATTGGCATCTGCTGGTTATGAATTTGCAGCTTATTCTCAATGTCTAATTTTGCCAGAGGCCGCGCTTTGGTTTTGCTCACAGATTGCATCTCTATTCTGACTACAGCATACTTGTCTCTGACTATTTATCTCATGGGACACTTCAGGTTGGTGTATGATACTTTGTGTTTGCTTCAGTTTTGGTCTATTTTTTGTTGTTTATACGAGCACGTCTTGCAGGATGCCATAAACTCTAATGTGGTCATTGGTGGGTTTATGGAAGAAGTTTTATGTATTTATTACACTATAGAGATGCTCTCCATGCTGGAAACTCTGCATCATGCTGGCATCATTCATGGTGATTTCAAGCCTGATAATCTGCTTATTTGCTATGCTAGGTAATAAATTCTTACTCTCATCGATGCTGGCTTGTGTTATCAGTATACCTCGCATGAAGCATCATGGTATTACAAGACAATTTGAGTTCTAGATGCAATTTTTGTTAGATTTTTTTTTTTCCGTAACCGTATGCCTGATTAGGATAAACTAGGGCAAGGAAGTTGTATTTTAGTGGATATTGGTTTCTTTGTGAAGGTTACCATGTGTCTGTTGATTTCATTTCCCAATGTATGTGTTTCATGCCATACAAGCATGCATACCCCACTTCTCCAACAATATGGTGCCTGTTCAAAGTTGAGGCTTCTAGAAAATGATACCATACCCCCTTTTGTTATTTCTTATCATGTTGAATGGGGAATTTGCACATTCAATGATGCAATGCACTGTTGATTCCAGATAGCCTATTTAGCCACTACCCGTGCTGGCATCTGTTTAGTTTAGTTTATATGAATATAGTGTATTCTATACACGAGGCCTTTATTTGCTTTAGTATACTTATCCATGAAGCATTGACATGGACAGTTGACTTATGAGATGGATATGCGAACACAATAAATCTTATTGAATCAAAATAGGAACACGTAAAACTTTGTAAGGGTAGTGAATAGAATGACCATTGTGAATAACTTGTTATCCATTTTTATTCTGTTGATAGATAACGATGTGTTTAATATTTTTTTACAGCTCATCCATGCTTTACATAGCAAAATATTTATTAAAGATGGTTTAGTCACTCTGCTATACAGTTTTATCTTAGGTCCATATTTAGCATCAACTAGTTTATATAATCTTTTTTACTTCTGATTTTATGAATTTGAAACTTTTTAAGTGCATTTCCATGTCTTCCAAAATTTAGCATGCAGTGACATTATCTGCTTCTTGACAGGGATGATCTTACAGAGGATAATTTTCGTGACCGTACTGGTCCTTGGCGTGATCAGGTCATTTATGGTTGCATCAAAATGATATTTGGTTTAATCAATTGTGATTTCTCAGAGTTTAATAATGCAGGGACTGTGCCTTGTTGACTGGGGAAGGGGAATAGACCTGAGTCTATTTCCTGACAACACAGAGTTTAAGGGAGACTGTCGAACTTCTGGCTTTCGTTGTATTGAAATGCAAGAGAAAAAGCCATGGAAATTTCAGGCCAGTTTCCACTTAAGAATATATAGCCTTTTGCAATTCAGATGATTGTTTTATGACTGACTATACATTAAATTTCACTGTCCACCAGGTAGACACTTACGGCCTCTGTGTAATTGTGCATTTGATGCTGCATAATTCATATATGGAGATCCAAAAAAAAGAATCTCCTGATGGTGGCTATGTTTATCAACCCAAAACATCTTTCAAACGGTATTTGCTACCTTGTCTCTGCATACTTCGAGTCACTTTTTATTAATCTTGTTGAACACTGTTATATTAATGGAGATGATGTGGTCAGTTTTCAGTTGATATCTCTAGATTCTTAGTACTGGAAATTAAAAATTCTTAGTTGCATTATTTTGCCTTTCTGTTTTACTGTTCATAGTCTAGTTCTTCAATCCACTGACACAGTATTTCTCCATTCCGCTCAAACAACTTTAAGCTATTGGCAAGTTGAGCTGTGGAAGAACCTTTTCACAAAGCTGCTTAACATTAGTCCGAACGATGATCACAAGAAGATTTTGCAGAATTTGAGGGAGTCGTTCCGGGATTACATGTGCTCAAATCCTCAGCTGATTAAAAAGCTAAAGCAGTTACTGATAAAGCAAAGGACTTCCTTGTGTTCTGCTTAGATTGTTATTAATCATTTCCAAGGAATCTACGTTTTATTTTGCGATGCAGCCAAAACAAAATCAAAATGGTGGTAAGTGCCTTTCACATAAATTTATAAATATATGTGTTTGTCTATATATAGATATATAACTTCTTATATTCGATCCTCTAACTATGTTTGCACATTCTTCCTCGAGAACCTGCCATATTACAGAGTGTACCTTTTTCCTTCTCTCATGGTATGTGGCAAACAATTAAGGATGCTGTGTATCCTCCACCGTTGGAGCAAATATAATATAAACTCATACAATATTTGTGCGAATGTGTTTGCCTATGTACATATATGTGTATTAATATATAAAGATTTTTGTAGTCCCATTTTGAGTTTTCTAGGAAAGTAAATTAGTAGAATCTGCACGTTTATGTTCTGACAAATGGCCATTGTAAAGCAGGAGTTTGACAAGGGAGCATCTGCAGTCTCATGCGGAATTCAGACTTCTGAAGAAATAATGTATTGATTTGTCAACAATGTTGCAAGCCGATTGAGATCACTCCCTCCGTGATAAACCTTGTGACTGAATTGTTTGTGTGCTGTGTATGCATGTGTTTGTAAATGATGCTCTGTTTGTTGGCAGATTATTTCTCATGCATGAACTTGTAATAAATTTTCTTAATTGTATTCCGTTCAATTTCTCTTATCATCTTTCCTTCTCGTTTACTCCAATTTAATGATTACTTTAAATTTTTTTTTTTTTTTTTCTCCCTGTTCTGATCTGCAATGCCATTTATCCATTATAATTCAGGTTTATGTTCAAAGTCAAAATTCTTTTACTGCTACCGAGTGGGATAGAATACTATTTGAGAAGACATGTTTTTTAGTCTCACATATTTAAGTAATAAAGAGACCGATCAAAACTTACATAGATAAAGTAATAAAGAATTGTTTAAAAAAACAATAAATAAACTGACAAAAAAATTTATTTAATGCTATCTATATGAAAAGATTAAAATGATGATGTATTATAAATATTAAAATAAATCATAATTTTAAATTAAATTTTGTTCATAATTTTAAATTAAGTTTTGTTCTAACATTTAGTGATAGAATATTTATTCGATTAATTTGAAATTTCACCCACATGACAGAAAACAATAAAGATACTGTATAATTCATTGATAGGATTTAATTGTTAACAGCTGAAGGCAGTTGAGTCCAACTATCACCACCATGAATGAAATTGAGCATAGACTTAACAGTGTGTGGCAGAGTAGTAATTAAGAAGAAAGAAAAGTTCCAGATTTGTAATTTCATGAAAGCCCTAGTGCCATCTGGTACTCTCTTTACACGCGCTGCTGTCGGCTGTTCTTGTCATCCTCCCCTCCACAATCAGGGACGAGCCTGACAGAGCACCGCTGTCTCGGCGACCTTTGACAGGTTACTCTCTCTACTGTCACCTCTGTAAATTTTCTTGTTTAGGATCTGTTTGGTTGCTGAGAAAACTGATCAGATTGAGAAGAAAAGGTGGTTTGAATTTATTAAAATTGTATTGATTTCCTTAAGTGAAACAGAAAATTCATCTCAACTAAGCTTAGTTGTTGACTTGTCGTATTTAACATGCATAATTGTTCTTTTATTTATTAATATGAGAGTTCCAATTACATTCCTTAGAAATATAGCAGAGCATCATTGTATGTTACATGCTGTTTCTCTAGATCTCTCTAGATCTCATCGCGTTATTTTTACCGTTTGTAACTTATTAAGGTTTCATACTAGGTAGCTTCTTGCTCGTGTTCGGTTGTATATTGATTATTGCATTGGTAATATTTTGAATCATTTGATCATGACAAATGAGTTGTGAGCTGTTACTGTTTTTTATTTGGTTGTAGTAGTTTGTATTTTTTTTAGTTTTGATTGATGTTACTTTCAGTTCTGATAGTAGCTGAAGCAGATTAATTTGATTTTGGGTGCTTTTATAAGCTTCACAGTTTTTTAGTTATTTATTTATTTAAATTATTTTTTTAAAAAAATTGCTCCTTATTTGGTTGCCTCAACAAGTGAAGAAATATTGTTCTAGTTCTGGCTTGTATTACAATTGTACAAGCCAGCCAGTGATCACGGTAGTAGAACTTTCATGCTACATGCATTGACTTTACTCATGCAGGCAGATTTCATAATTGAATTTCATTTAGTCTTGGATAAGACTGAGCAAATATCATAAACAAGCTAGCTCATCACATATTTGAAGAAAAAAATATATACATTTGCGGTATTTAGTATGCCCATATATTAAGGAATGGTTTCCTTAATAAAAAGAGAAGGACTTCAAACGTGGAAAGATGCAATGATTTGTTGAACTTCAATAAAATTCTTTACCTCTTTTTATTACAATTTTTTTTTATTTTTTTATTTTTTTATTTATTTATTTATTTATTTTTGTATATTGGTTGGGGAAAGGACATATTTGTATACGTATAATCTTGCAGTGCGCATGCTCATATGGACCAGCTGTCAACATGATACACGTTTATTACTGCTATTCTCAGTTGGACATTGAAGTACATACTATCACATTAGTCTTTTCCTTAAGTATACTTGATTATCTTCATTGAAACTACTATGTGATTGTTGACATTTGTAGTAGAAAGTGGTTGTGATGGGAAAGCTCTTCCTGTTTATTGATTTGCTTTAGGGGTGGCAAATTATGACATGACAACCCGACACGAACACGACACGCGTTAAAAGGGTTTGGGTTTGGCATAAACAAGTTTGGATTATAAAAGTGTCGACACGATTAACCCGTTTACTTAACCGTGTCGGGTTAGGGTTGAGGGGTTCAACCCATGTAACCCGTTTATGACCCATTTAACTCAACATGTTATAATCGTGAATATAACATATGTAATATGTTACCTGTTTAAACCCAATTACTATGGATCGTTAAGTCATTTCAACATAAATCTTGTTTATCCTTACAAATTTTCTTTTATTTTGAATATTTAGGTTAATTATGACACTTTTTTTTCTATTATTTAGTATTTGATTAAATATTAAATGTCTCATTTTAATAAACAGGTCATTAAACGGGTTAAAGCAATTACCTGTTTAATAAACGGGTTGGGTTAGTGTTGAGATTCTTGACACGATTATTAAATTGGTTGGGTTTGGGTTTACCTATTTAGTATAATACCCTTACATTGACACAACACGAACACGACCCACGAACAAGAATTGCCACCCCTAGCTACAGGCAATGGTTGCAACAAACCTGCTGGTCTCTGATGCTCAGCCTTCACCTGTTGACAGGTAAGGCACTTAACCACAAAATGTGCAACATCTTTCTTCATCCCGTTCCACCAATACTGACATCTCAAATTGTGATACATTTTAGTACTGCCTAGGTGAACTGCAAAGCGGAAAGTGTCAAACTCCCGTAGAACGTCCTTACGACAAATTGTGGGGACAACCAACAAACCCTTGAACCGTAGACCTCCATCTGCATGCAAGGTCCAATCCTTCACTGTCTCGCCACTGGGGATCAAGGTGTGAATGGCATCTAAATCAGAATCTTGTCTCTATGACTCAATTACTCGTCCGACAAGAGTAGGCTAAGTCACAAGACCAAACAAGAATGCCGACTCACTGCAGACATCATCATCAAAACACTGCAATCCCATCTCTGCCATATCTTCAAACATCTTCCACTTTCGAATGGCCAAACTAACCAAAGTTCCACGAGATTTCCGACTTAAGGCATCTGCTACCACATTTGCCTTGCCAGGATGATACTGCAAGTCAAAATTGTAATCTTCGAAGAATTCAACCCATCGCCTCTGTCTGTTGTTCAAGTCCTTTTGAGAGAAAATGTACTTGAGACTTTTGTGATCCAAGAACACCTCGAATCTCTCATCATACAAGTAGTGTCTCCAACACTTCAAAGCAAATACGACTGCCACTAACTCCAGATCATGAGTAGGGTAGTTGTACTCATGAGTCTTCAACTGTCGAGACCCATAAGCCACTACTCTACCATCCTGCATCAACACAAATCCCAAATCATCACGTGAAGCATCACAATAGATCACATAACCTAAGCCATGCTCAGGTATCACCAACATTGGGGTTGTAGTCAACCTTATCTTCAGCTCTTGAAATGGTGACTCATAGGCTTCATTCCACATAAACTTAATCCCTGTCCGGGTCAAACGGGTCATAGGCGTTGCCAAACGGGAGAAATCTTTTACAAATCTCTGATAATAACCCGCTAAACCAAGAAAATTGCGGATCTTAAACACATTCTTGAGTTACTCCCAATTCAAAACTGCCTCTATCTTTGATGGATCAACTGACACTCCACCTTCTGAAATAACATGTCCCAAAAATTTCACCTCTTGTAGCCAAAATTCACACTTTTCATAATTAGCATACAATCAGTGCTCTCACAAAATCTGCAATACAATGTTCAAGTGGATCTCATGCTCTTCCTGAGATCGTGAATATATAAGAATGTCATCCACGAAAACTACCACAAACTGGTCCAAGTAATCATGAAAGACGTGGTTCATTAAGTCCATGAATACCGTTGGCACATTAGTAAAGCCAAAAGGCATAACAAGGAACTCATAGTGTCCATGCCATGTACGAAATGCTGTCTTTGGGATATCCTCATCCCTATCTCGTAAGTGATAATAGCCAGACCTCAAGTCAATCTTTGAGAAAAAATTGGCTCCCTTCAACTAATCAAATAAATCATCTATCCTTGGCAAAGGATACTTGTTCTTGATGGTGGCATAATTCAACTTTCGGTAATCAATGCACAACCTCAAAGAACCATTTTTCTTCTTCGCAAACAAGACCAGTGCGCCCCACGGTGACACTCAGTCGGATAAACCTTTCATCCTCAAATCATCAAGTTACTTCTTCAACTCTATAACGACCCACTCCACCACATGGTACGATATTATCCACTTTAGGCCTAAGCCCGCATGGTTTTGCTCTTGGGTTTCACCCCAAAAGGCCTCATTCCAATTGGAGATGACACACTTACATATAAGCACTTCACCTTCCCTCTACCCAGGTGATGTGGGACGTATGTACCCGTAGCTCGCCAGTGTGGTAGCCTGACAATGTCTCTCGCACCCGCCCACGGCATACCCGCCCACAAAGTCATCACAATCTACCCCCCTTGGAGGCCCGACGTCCTAGTCGGCACACTTCCGGCTGGGTCAGGCTCTGATACCATTTGTAACAACTTACTCCACCAAACATTGTGATGACCTTGTGGGCGGGTGTGCCTTGGGCGGGTGCGAGAGACACTGACAGGCTATCACACTGGCGATCTACGGGTGCACAAGTCCCACATCGCCTGGATAGAGGGAAGGTGAAGTGTTTATATGTAAGTGTGTCATCTCCAATTGATATGAGGCCTTCTGGGGTAAAGCCCAAGAGTAAAACCGTGCGGGCTCAGGCCCAAAGCGAATAATATCATACCATGTGGTGGAGTGAGTCGTTATAGATGGTATTAGAGCATGACCCAACTGGAAGTGTGCTGACTGGGACGTCGGGCGGTCAAGGGGGTGGATTGTGATGACTTTGTGGACGGGTGTGCCGTGGGCGGGTGCAAGAGACACTGACAGGCTATTATATTAAGGAGCTACGAGTGCACAAGTCCCACATCGCCTGGGTAGAGGAAATGTGAAGTTCTTATATGTAAGTGTGTCATCTTCAATTGGTATGAGGCCTTTTGGGGTGAAGCCCAAGAGCAAAACCATGCGTGCTCAGGCCCAAAGCGGACAATATCATACCATGTGGTGGAGTGAGTCGTTACAAATGGTATTATAGCCTGACCCAGCCGAAAGTGTGCCGACGGGGACGTCGGGCCTCCAAGGGGGGTGGATTGTGATGACTTTGTGGGCGGGTGTGCCGTGAGCGGGTGCGAGAGACACTGACAGGTTATCACACTGACGAGCTACGGGTGCACAAGTCTAGCATCGCCTGGGAGAGGGAAAGGTGAAGTGCTTATATGTAAGTGTGTCATCTTCAATTGGTATGAGGCCTTTTGGGGTGAAGCCCAAGAGCAAAACCGTGCGGGCTCAGGCCCAAAGCGGACAATATCATACCATGTGGTGGAGTGGGTCGTTACAAATGGTATTAGAGCCTGACCCAGCCGGAATTGTGCCGACGAGAACGTCGGGCCTCCAAGGGGGTGGATTGTGATGGCCTTGTGGGCAGGTGTGCCGTTGGTGGGTGCAAGAGATACTGACAGGCTACCACACTAGCGAGTTACGAGTGCACAGTCCTACATCGCCTGGGTAAAGGAAATGTGAAGTACTTATATGTAAGTGTATTATTTCCAATTGGTATGATGCCTTTTGGGATAAAACTCAAGAATAAAACCGTGAGGATTCAGGCTCAAAGCGGACAATATCATACCATGTGGTGGAGTGGGTCGTTACACTTTTAGTGCAAGGATGTGTTATATACATGGTCATGGATAACTTTTACTGTTGTTTCTTTAAGTTATTAATTAGAATGTAAGGGATTATTTAGTTCAAGTTTTTGTTAAAACTTGTAAAAAAAAAATGTAAGGGATTATTTAGTTCAAGCTTTTGTTAAAACCTGTTAAAAAAAATATGCTTAGTAGATAGTTTCAAGAAATTATTTTTTGAAAACATTTTTTTTAATTTTTTAAAATTATTTTTTGAGTGACAAATCAAGTATACCTTAATATTCTCGATCCTCAACAGTCAACTATTAATTGAAAAATATATAACCACAACGAGTTAGGTGGAGATCAACGAGGAGAGAGAGAGAGACACTTTCTTTAAAAAAATTACGTAAAATTTGTAATTCAATCTTTGAAATTTTAACATGGAGTTGGGTATTTTTGTAATTAGACATGTGGATGGAAATTTATATATATAATCTCAAGATTAGGGCTCATTTGTTCTAAACAAATTCATACACACACACATATAAAATAGTGAATTGCGGATATCAACTTTCTTTGCAATAATTTTATAAAATAATTTAACAAGAATATTAATACGAGTACAATTTGCTATCTTTTTCCTCCACTCAAAACTACATCAAGAAACATCTATTTTGGCAGTGGCAGCAAATGAGCTCAACCATCTCAATCTGAGTGCCCTCAAATGTGAGTCATGCAATGTAAGTGACCCCACGAGTGTCCTCAAAATGTGACGCATATGAGTGATCCCCACCACACTCCATTTCACATTGTTAGTGTTTATATGTCTCAGTGATCTGCCCAACTCAAATAAAACTTTCTTGTTGACATCTCAACCTCAATATCAGGTGCACCACACTAATAACAAGGATTATGGTCCAATCATGAAATGACAGATAAAGTAAACATCTCAACTTTATGCTATTTTTAATGGGTAATTTATTTATATATTGTTTTGTAGTTATTTCTTAAGATGAAATTGTTAGTAGATGTTTTAATTTTATGTTATTTTTAATTAATTATTATTTATGTATTGTTTTATAATTAGTTAGAATTAGTGATTCTGGAACTATGTAATTATTTCTTGAGATGAAACTGTCAGCAAACGTTTTAACTTTATATTATTTTCAATCGATTCTTTATTTATGTATTGTTTTATAATTGGCTAAAACTAATGATCCTGGAACCATGTAGTTATTTCTTGAGATGAAATTGTCAGCAAACGTTTCAACTTTGTGTTAGTTTTAATTGATTCTTTATTTATGTGTTGTTTTGTAATTGGTTAGAACTAATAATTCTGAAACTATGTAATTATTTCTTGAGATAAAATTGTCAGACATTCAAATTGAAGGCGTATAGATTGCTATTGCATATTTTATTCAATGAAGTTTCTCCATGTCTCGAGTAGATCAATTTTAGCACCTTTGAGAAAAATTAAGGCTTTAATCAAGGACAACACTGTTTATTATACATACATATGAATATTTGGATTCGTATATACATGCAGAAATGGGACATGATTATTAAGGAATATGGTGAGACTCATGCTTCTGATCCAACAACTTGAAGATTCCGAGAGTATGGCACGGTATTGCAGAACTTCTCGTACTGTCAAATGAAAAAGATGAGGCAAGTTTATCGAAATATTACAAAACATTTATTTTTCATACAAACGGGAACGGTGCTCCGGAAAGCTTGTATTTACAATATTAAAAAGCTGTAGCTGATAAAGTAACCTACTCACTACTCGCGTTACATGATAGCCACATAAACGAGAGGGAGAGGGAGAGAGAGATAGGGTTTGCATATATATAACAAGCATAAGAAGCCAACACACACTATGATCAAAAGCATCCAAGAGACTAGCTGTTAGTTGGCCTTGGAAGATAGAAGCCAACAAATGAAGCATTGGAGTGTCGTTACGTCAGCTCGGTAGAACTTTTTTGTGAACTCAAACGGCTCGGACCATGTAGTTATTTTTTGAGATGAAACTGTCAACAAACGTTTCAACTTTATGCTATTTTTAATTGATTATTATTTATGTATTGTTTTGTAATTGATTGGAACTAATAATTCTGGAATCATGTATTTATTTCTTGAGATGAAACTGTCAACAAACGTTTCAACTTTATGTTATTTTTAATGGATTCTTTGTTTATGTATTGTTTTGTAATTGGCTAGAACTAATGATTCTGGAACTATATAGTTATTTCTCGAGATGAAACTGTCAGTAAATGTTTCAACTTTATGTTATTTTCAATCGATTCTCTATTTATGTATTATTTTGTAATAGGCTGGAACTAATGATCCTAGAACTAGGTAGTTATTTCTTGAGATGAAACTGTCAGCATACATTCAAATTGAAGGCGTATAGACTACTATTGTATATTTTATACTCTATGTTATTTTCAATCGATTTATTGTTTTGTTATTCGCTGGAACTAATAATCCTGGAATTAGGTAATTATTTCTTGAGATGAAACTGTCAGCATACATTCAAATTGAAGGTTAATAGATTACTATTGCATATTTTATTCAATGAAGTTTCTCCATATCTCGAGTAGATCAATTTTAGCACCTTTGAGAAAAATTGAGGCTTTAATCAAGGACCACACTGTTAATGATACATACATATGAATATTTGGATCCGTACGTATATACATGCAGAAATGGGACATGGAGATCGTTTTTAAGATAATATGGCGAACCTCATGTTTCTGATCCAACAACTCGAAGATTCCGAAAGTATCGCACCTCTAGGGTATTGCAGAACTTTTCGTACTATCAAATGAAAAAATGAGGCAATTAAGTTTAATCGGAATGAAAAACTATATTACAAAAGATTTATTTTTCATACAAACGGAACGGTACACCGGAAAGCTTGTATGTACAATATTAAAAAGCAGTAGCTGATAAAGTAACCTACTCACTACTCGCGTTACATGATAGCCACATAAACGAGAGGGGGAGGGAGAGAGAGAGATAGGGTTTGCATATATATATAACAAGCATAAGAAGCCAACACACAGCTATGATCAAAAACATCCAAGAGACTAGCTGTTAGTTGGCCTTGGAAGATAGAAGCCAACGAATGAAGCATTGGAGTGTTGTTACGTCTGCTCGGTAGTGCTTTTGTGTGAACTCAAACAGCTCGGACCATGTGAAATCAGGATACTTCCTTGGCCCTTCTCTGTCAACAAGATCCTGTGGGGGTCTCACCACCTTGTCTTCTTTCGGGCACACAAAGAAAACCAGTGACCTCCTCTCTCTCTCCCTGTTCACCACTGCCCTATGCAGGCAACTCTTGTATATCCCATTAGACAATGCCTAATTCACCATCAACACATATTATTCATTCATTAATTATATCTCATATATATATAAGAAAAAAAAAATCCATAAATATATAAGAATATTAATTTTAGAATGTAATATGCATTTACTAATCTAAATTTTAACACTTTTTTTTTTTGTTAAAATATATACATGTAATAGCTTAGTGAGTTTTGTATTAGTGGTCCCTCAAGAATATTAACGATAGCCACTTTAAAAACAACTACAATCCAACACCCTACCTCATATGGACATGCTTGGGTAGTTATCAATAGTCTTCTCATAATCTTGTCAATATCTTTATATGTCATTTATGTTGGATCAATAACTCATATTTTAGTTCTATATACATAATATCTATATATAATCTTGTATTATTAACCACTTTTAATTAGAAAGAAAAGACCGTATAGCGTTATTAATGAAAACCTACCACAAATGTATCACCAACGTTAATCACAAGGGCGTTGGGCTGAGGCTTGACATCTTGCCATTTGTTGTCTGCAAATACTTGAAGACCCCCAACTTCGTCCTGATGAAGTATCGTTAAGGAAGTCGGATCACAATGAGGCCCAGTTCCAAGGGTGAGGCCCGGTTCCTGGCAAGGTGGATAGAAGTTGCATCTCATTATTGAATTACCATCTTCAAAGAATTTACGATAGTGTGAGCGCTCCACTCCCAAACTAATTGCCAAGAGTTCCATAATCACCAGAGACAGTTCTTTCATTGCTTTGCAGTAGCTTTGAAAGATCAACCTATAAAAACATTGATTTTTGTAATATTGTTAGTAACTATATATATGAAATGTGTAATTCATATAGAATTAAGGCGAGAATAATGATGAAAAAATTATATTTAAATAACTTTTAAATAATATTTAAGTTACAGAATAAAGAATCTGGATAAAAACAGAAACAGAGACAATATTTCAACAACTTTAACGATTGATCATTGTTGCTTATAAAGGATACTTAATTGTATATACAATGAAATTAAAAAAAAGAGAGGAAATTTAACTATTTTAGTCTTACCCTCCTCCTTCAAAATCATTACCCAAAACCGATTTGAAGTAATCCACCACAACTTTTTTTGCTCCATCCTCATGGTAGCCAAAAGAAAACGTCTCTTTCCATGGTAACTTATCTGAATAACGATCAGCATGGGCACCCGAATATCCCCACATGCTGCCAGGGTTCCTCCGAGCTCTGAGCTTCTCATTAATGGGAAGTTTAAAAAATCCATCCATTTGATTCTGCGCCGCGTGAATAAGAGCCGCATCAACACCGTGGTTGGTGACTTGGAAGAAACCATGGTTCAAACAAGCCTTCCTAATAAGGTCGGCTGCAAATACAGTTGCAGACTCGTCACCTCTAAAGTACCCTTCTAAATCGACTAACGGTTCATTGAGCTGATCTTCTTGATTTGGAACTAAGTCGCCATGTGGCCAAATAAACTCTGTGGGCACGTTTGTTTGTTTTTGCAGGAAATTTGTGTCAAAAACCCTAACCCCATTTTCGCTCTCATCCTTAAACTCTGATTGAGGACGGAAAAACAGAGTCGGAGCATTTGAGTCCATTAGGTCGGAAACAATTTGAAAAGAATTGGAAATGAAAGATGTTATTTATAGAACAAAAATATAATTTTTTTTTAAATCAAATAATTATTTTACATAATATATATATAATTGAAGGTAGATGACAAAAGAGATTTTTGTGAGTAATAATGTGTTATGTGTTTAAGACTAATATTAGTGGGACTAAATGGTAAAAATAAATAAATAAATAAACAAATAAAATGCATAGTGAGAGAGGTGTGTCAATTACGTATGTTGAAAAGTTACAAATTGGAAGATTGATAAAGAGCCAACCACTCACCACTCAGACGAGCCTTCTCTCCATTTCTTAAACTAAAACATTTAAATCATAACGGAATATGTGTATTTTTTCTCTCTTTTTTTTTTGTTGTTGTTTGTTTTAGTTTTTTCTATACTACTAATTAAAATATACAAAACAATTAAATCACAATGGAGTATGCGTATTTTTTCTTAAATCTTTCCTTCTTTTTTTTTGTTTCTATTTTTTCTATATTCGTAATTAAAATATACAAAAACAATTAAATCACGGTTTAGGATAGTCGACTACTTCACTTACGTGGCTGTTTGATAAAACTAAAAATGAAATATTAAAGATAGTAAGTACTTCATTTTAAAAGTTAAAATTTTAAATACTAAATGTATTAAATATAAAACTCTGATATTGTTGTATTTTTAAACGTTAAATATATTCTCTTCTACTTGGTAGTAATTGGAATGACTGGTTCAATAATTGAATTTTCTGATTCAATATTTTTCAAAATGAAAATAATTGAATTGGAGCATTGTATGTCATTTCTTTGACGCTTTTGTTGTTCTTTCTAGTAATTGAAATCGTTTGTTGAATTTTCAAAAAAATAGTATGTGCTATAATGTGTATAAATATATATTTTACCGTTTAATGATATGCTGAATAATTTGTGTCATTTTCGATACTTTGGTTATGTTACCTATTATATGTGTGTCATTTTCGTTACTTTTGGTTATGGTTTAGTGTAAGTTGCACGAACGAATCTTACTATGCCGGAAACTAAGATCTTAACTTAAGAGAGGATTAATGTGCTGGTTTTTTACAATTTTACTGTAAACATATAAAATATTACTCATTGTAAAATTTCGAAGTCGGAGTAAAAAGTAACTTCTTTGTCACTTGGAATTACTGTCACTTGGAATTCAGTAATGTTATCGATAAGTTCTAGCATCTTGGAAAGGGTGGAGAATTTATTGCGACAAATATTATATTGGAATGTCACGTTGTTTAACATAAAAAAAATACTCTCGGAAACATGAGAGAGAATGGATTACGACAGATATTGTGCAGATGATACGGCGATTTTGACAATTATTTTATTATTTTACTGCCAACATAGAAACTAGTCTCAGAAACATGAGAGAGTAATGCCGAGCAAAACCCATACCTTGCCTATCTCCATATCCGACAGATCTCTGTCCCGTCCCACTTCATCCTGTTTATAGTGAGTTTGAAAATCTATTTATATAAATGGGAAAGGAATAGGAATTGTATTTGATACCTGACAGAGAAGGTAACTCCGCTCCGTTTATAATATATTTTTACAAAATTGTCGTTACATATTATAAAATATTACTAAATTATATAACTATATATATAATATATTTACTTTTAAAAGTGAAACCTAGATTTATTCCCTCACAGAATAGAGAAAAAACAAATCGTTGTGCATCAAACCTGATCATGTTTTAAATTGTTGTAATTGTGTTGAACCTTTATTAAATTATTAGATTGAAAAATATTATGGCTGTATTGATTTTGTTGGAGGTGAATTGAAATTTAAAAAATGTTATGCGAGGTAGGCGGAGACGGGGCTAATGTGGCGGGGCGGGGAGGGGTTGAAAATTAATCGGTTATGGGGCGGGAATAGGGGTAAAAAATTTGACCAGGATGAAGATGGGGAATGAAATCCCTGTCCCACCTTATTGCCATCCCTAACTTACCTGTTTGCACTTCAAGATGCCACGGAGTATTATTTTTTATCATTTCACTGCCACCATCAAAAAAAATATATATTATATATTAAACAAATCTCGAAAACACGAGAGAGAAATTCAAAACAAAAATCGTTGATTATTTCACTGTCACCACAACAAAAATATTAAACAATCTCGAAAACATGGGAGAGGAATTCAGAACAAAACTTACGGTGCTATATCTTATCATTTCACTGCCATTGCAGCAAAATATTAAACAATCTCGGAAACATGAGTGAGAAATTCAGAACAAAAATCATCTAAATCCTGAGTTGTTGATAAGGTACAATATCTTGAAAAGAGTGAAAAAAAGATAGCGGCAAATATTTATCCATCAATGAATGTGATAATTAGCCAAATAAATAAAATTTACCAGAACAACCCGTGATACCTGAACTAATCACATCATTTACAAATTTTATTTTATCTTTTATATATATATTTTATTTTGCCCATACTTTTTATAGGTCGTGGAATGGATATAGTATAAAACAACAAAAACTACACAGATTTTAGGATCCTAAATTTAAGAATAATTGTATACCAATAGCAAGCACAACCAATTGCTTTCAATGTAAAAGGCTTAAACTGGGTACTTTATACCCACTTCCACATTTTTATTGGGTACTTATGCCCACTTTCACATTCTTATTTTCCTTAGATTATTTTAGATTAACAATTTTCTAATATTTTTCCTTTTTATTTTTTATTTTTTTTATTTTTATTTCTTAGATATTTTAACACATAGTTTACATGTCAATTGTAATCTTTAGTATTTTCTTAAATATTTGTATACCATTATTCATTCATTTTATCTAAATTTTTTTTATCTACACTTCACTAGTCCTCAAGATAATATGTTAATTTTTTTTTTAAATGAAATTTCTAGAATAATCAATAAATAAATTTTTAACGAGGTTTTTAGAATAGTACATCAATTCTTAATTAGGGGATATATAGGGAAAAAACAAGGTACAAGCTGCAAATCCCAATAAGGGAAACAAACAGCAATGCAGAGAATCAGGAGGACAGCAAAATAGGGCAAGAGAGAGGAATGGTACTTGATTACTTAAAC
>JAOTQH010000053.1:6291234-6303084 GCA_025631255.1 Cornus kousa
ACTCCTACTTCCTTGGAAGAAAATGTTTCCATTAAGAATTCTCAATCTTCGTCATCATCTCCTCAAGTGGCAACATCTTATGAGCCAAAAACTCCATTTCCATATGCTTTGAGAGAGATTGTGCCTTTTGGGAGGCAAGAAGGAAAAATCCATGATATGATGGAAGTGTTTAAACAAGTTAACATTATTCTTCCTCTCTTGGATGCAATTAGGCAAATTCCACCTTATGCAAAATTTTTGAAAGACCTTTGCACACAAAGGAGAAAGAACAAGGGATAAAGCCCTAAAAAAATGTTCCTCATGGAGCAAGTGAGTTCCATCATTGAACATAACACTCCACCTAAGTTTGAAGATCCCGTTTCTCTGACCATCTTATGTGTGATTGGAAACCATGAAGTTTGTAGAGCTCTTCTTGACTTAAAGGAGAATCTTAAGACTTGGAACAAAGAGGTATTTGGGAATCTGGAATGGAGGAAAAATCAGGTTCTTGCTGAGATTGTGGCTATTGACCGGATGGAGGGTTAAGGGGATTTGGTGGAAGCTGTGAAGGTTAGGAGGGTGGAGTGCAAGGCGGAGTTTACTAAGATTGCAATCATGGAGGAGATCTCGTGGAGGCAAAAATCTCGAGCCTTGTGGCTAAAGGAGAGGGATAGAAATACAAAATTTTTCCACAGATTGGTCAATGCTCATAGAAGAGGCAATCATATAAGGAGGATTCGGGTTGAGGGGGTTATTTATTGTAAGGAGGAGGAGATCTGCAAAGGTTTTTCAGATTTTTTTGAGAAATTGTTCACAGAGACTGTTGAGTGGAGACCTTTACTTGAAGGGATGCAGTTTGACTCTATTTCTGAGGATGAGTGCTTGGGATTGGAGTTGCCTTTTTTCGAGGAGGAAGTTCTGATTGCTTTGAAGAGTTGCAATGGGGATAAAGCCCCTGGTCCTGATGGATTTACGATGAGATTTCTTCTTGAGTGTTGGGAGGTGGTTAAAGGGGAGGTGATGGGCACTTTTCATGCTTTCCATTCTCGGGTATCTTTTGAGAAAAGCTTGAATGTCACGTTCATTGCTCTCATTCTGAAAAAAGGGGGGGCGTTGGATGTTAGGGATTTTCGCCCTATTAATTTGGGTTGTATCTACAAGTTGATTGCCAAGGTGCTTGCTTCAAGATTGAGGAAAGTTTTGGATGGCATCATTTCGGACTTTCAAAACGCTTTTGTTAGAGGCTTTCAGATTTTGGATTCAGTACTTATTGTAAGTGAGTGTGTGGACTCCAGATTGCGTAGTGGGGTACCGGGTGTTCTTTGTAAGTTGGAAATTGAGAAGGCGTATGACCATGTGAGTTGGAGCTTCCTTCTTTACCTGATGGAGAGAATGGGGTTTGGTGATAGGTGGAGGAGATGGAAGCATTTTTGTTTTTCTAGTGCTCGCTTTTCGATCCTTGTAAATGGTGCTTCTACCGGTTTTTTCTCTAGCTCAAGGGGCTTGAGACAGGGGGATCCTCTCTCCCCCTTCTTGTTCTTGTTTGTGATGGAGGCCCTTAGTAGATTGATGAAAAGGGCTACCGAGTTGGGTCTTTTGAGGGGCTTTCGGGTGGGCAAGGATGCTTCTTCTCAGTTGGAGATCTCTCATTTGATGTTTGCTGATGACACTTTAGTTCTTTGTGATGCGAATGTGTCTCAAATTTGATATCTGAGATGTGTTTTGATTTGGTTTCAAGTTGTCTCCGGCCTTAAGGTGAATGTGGGCAAGAGTGTTTTGGTGCCGGTTGGGGAGGTCCCTGAGATTGACGCTTTCGCTGACATTCTTGGTTGTCGTACTGGTTCATTTCCCATTTCTTATCTTGGTTTGCCTCTGGGTGCTCCTTCGAGGTGTGTGGGGATTTGGGACCCAGTGGTGGATAATTTTGAGAGAAGGTTGGCGGGTTGGAAGAAGCAATATCTTTCCAAGGGCGGCAAGTTCACTCTGATTAAGAGCACCCTCTCTTGCCTTCCCACTTATTTTATCTCTCTTTTTCAGATTCCTTCTTCAGTTGCGGAGAGGATTGAGAGGTTGCAGCGTAATTTTCTGTAGGGGGATAGAGGGGAAGAGTTTAAGTTTCATTTGGTGCGATGGGAACAGGTTTGCAGTCCAATTCGGAATGGTGGGTTGGGTCTATGTAGATTGGTGCCTTTTAATAAGTCCCTCCTTGGGAAATGGTTGTGGAGAGACATTGGCTTTGGATGAGGGTTGTGGCTTGTCGTTTTGGGGAGATGAGAGGAGGGTGGTGTTCTCGGGAAGTAAGGGATCCTCGAGGGGTGGGGGTCTGGAAATTTATTTGGAAAGGTTGGGATGAATTTTCCAAACACATTCGGTTTCGTCTTGGAGATGGGAGGAGGATTTGTTTTTGGGAGGATGTGTGGTGTGGAGATGTTCCTCTCGCTCTCGCTTTTCCTCAGCTTTACAGGATTACTTCGGATAGGCAGGCCATGGTGGTTAACTGTTATCATCTTGATAATGGGAGACTAGTTTGGGATGTTCGATTCAGGCGTTTCTTTCAGGATTGGGAGATCGAGGAGGCCATTCATTTTTTGGAGCTGTTGTATCGCCAGAGGATTGTGGAGGAGGATTCGGATTGTTGGTCTTGGGTTGCAAACTCCCAGGGGCATTTTGAGGTGAGGTCTTTCTTCAGGTGTTTCTCGTTTGATCCTAGAGTTCGCTTTCCTTGGAAGTCTGTTTGACGTTCTAAGGCTCCTCTCAAGGTGGCCTTTTTTGTGTGGACTTCGGTTCTGGGTAGGATCTTAACCCAGGATAATTTGAGAAGGAGACAAGTGGTGGTCAATCGTTGTTATATGTGTCTTCGTGATGAGGAATCAGTGGATCACCTTCTCATTCATTGCTCTTTGGCTAGAGAGTGTTAGGATTTGATGATTGGCGTATTTGGGTTTTCTTGGGTTATGCCAGGATCCGCTAGAGGGTTGATTGAGGTGTGGAGAGGTTGCCCTGTGGGGGCTCACAGTCAAGATGCGTGGAGGACTACGCCACTTTGTGTATGGTGGTGTATTTGGCTTGAAAAGAATAGGAGATATTTTGAAGGAAAAGCAATGTCGATTTCGGTGCTTAAATTCTCGATTCTTTCCACTCTTTTTTGTTGGGTTTCAGGGAAAGATTATAGATCGTTGGAGGAGATTGTTGACTTTTTGGCCTCCTTGAAGGCTTGAGGCCTTTGTGGTCTTTTGTATTTTTCTTGAGATCCGTTCCCCTTTAGAGAATCTTTTTAATAAATTTTTTATTTATCAAAATAAAAATAATAATAATAATAATAGTTGTTTTGCTTGCAGGTTCTCCTGGGAGAAGGTTACTATGCTGAAAGAACATCCAAACAAACCATTGAGATTTTAAAAAGAAGAGGTAAGGTGTTAGAGTCCCAAGTTGAATCTCTTAAGTCCATAATGCGGGACGTTAAGGCTGAGGCTTCATTCTTTGATGCCACAGTTGCTGAAGCAGCGGTACGTTTGTTACTTATCAAAAAAAAAAAAAAAAAATTGTACCCACGCTGTTTTATTGACCAAATTCATTGTGTCTATCATATATATTAAACTTTTTGACTTTATTCACAATTTCTACTTATTAAATTCTCTTTCCATTAAATCATCAAAGCAATTATATGTCATCAGCATGGCCATTTGCATTTTGAAGATGCTTAAAGAGGGTAGCTTTGTTCATGATGAGGGTCAATTGTTACTGCATGATGTAGAGAAGTTTTATGTTACTGCAAGGCACATAACTTTGTTCTCCTGTCACAAAGTTTTGTTCATGGTGAGGTCAATTGTTTCATATGCCATTTGCATTAGAGAAGTTTTCTGTGCCATTTGCATTAGAGAAGTTTTATGTGCGATTTCATGACGAGGGTCAATTGTTCAGACAGTAGATGAGTGAATTTTGGATGGGTAGGTAGGGTGGATGATGCACATCGTCTATGATGATAAATTTCTGTGTGAGACAAGTACACAGCGGTAAACTGATGCATATTCCTTTGTCTGTCTCCCATTTACAATAAGGCAGTACACAGCTCCTCCATAGCAGCCTTAACATTAGACTGTATGTTACCAAACTATTTATTCCACTCCCTTACAGATTCCTTCACCTTCTCAAGTCTTTGATGAAGAGATTTGATAGGATGGCCTCGCTGGACAGAGCACCAGGCAGAAGCCACAATATCATCAATGCCTTCCCGTTGACACCATGCCTTCAACATCCGTGAAAGGTTTGGGACCTGCAGCAACTCCAGTCTCCACTAAACAGATCAACTGTAATAGAACCATGATCTGAAATGCTAGCATTATGAATAGATACATAGATACCTAGTCATTTTCATGGTATATGTTCCCAAATCATTCTTTCACTATCAGCATCCCATGTGCTTGCATTTCTAATAATTATAATAAAAATTTCACTTGGCCCAGATTATGTAATATATGTCTTATTTCTGGAATGTTTTCATGATGCTAATAAATGGTAGCATCTTGATTTTGAAAAATTTATTGCTTGCTTTATGTTTGTTCCTCAATTTATTCATCTTCACCAAGTATGATGGTCTTACCTATGTTTATGACTCTAGTTCAGCAGATTGTCATTCTCTTTATCCATTGTTATTGTCAACTTGCTTTAGAAGTTCATCCATTGATATTTTCATTTTATGGGTATAACAGGAGGGTCTGGTAGAGATAAGTGAAGAATATACTGAGGAAGTTCTCGCGGAAGATGCTTCTAAAGCAGGCAGGTGCCTACTCTTATTGTTTTTTAATAGTATCTTGTCTTGAAAATTCGGACTGCAGTTGGATTACTTCATCTGCTCGGAGGATATAATTTTAAGGTGATGCTGTCGGCCTGTCATTTTTCTTGTTTTCTCCCAGTTAATATGTTACATCATATAAATCATAGTATTGAGCAAGTATTCTAATTGTATGTTGAGATTGAATATGCTATCATATAAAGTGGAAACATGAGCTGTTCGTTTTGGGTGTTGTAATTGCTGAGGAAAAGGTGATCAAGTCCTCACTAAGACTTCAGGAAGGAGATAAGATACAAATAAAAGCAATAAGTATAACTAACTCTGTTCATGACTAGCGTCGCTGGTTTGGGAAAATGCTCTCTCAGTGATCTTCATAACCGGGAAAAGCTTTGTTCAAATACTCGTGTTAGCTACTTCACTGTCAAATACTTGATGAACTACTTTGTTAGTCAACTAAGATCACTTGGGTTGGACTGGTTTAATGCACTTCCTTGGATATGAAAGATTTCCTAAAAGGCTTGATGTTTCAGTTTTTCCCATAATAGGAGGCTTTATTTTCTTTTAATCTGGTCAGGATGCATGCTGTCCATTGATTCTCCTATTAATTGTGTGAACAGGTTTTCTCCTTTCCATTATATGTCTTCTGATATCCTTCTTAATTTTTATGGTAAAAGAAAAAGAAGCAACTCTACTGAGTCTAAAATGATAATCTAAAAAAATAAAGTTGCATTTTGAAGTTATTTTACGAGGATTCTATCAAGAAGGAATCTGTAGTCAAACTTTTACGAGGTGGAGATGAGTATTGAATCAATGTTCTGGATTTTGGGCAACAACAATTTTGTATTAAGAATTGCTTGCTATCCATCAATGAAACAACTGTTCCTTTCTGTCCCTCTTGATAATTTGTGTTCCACTTTTTTTTTCGGTGTCAAGTGCCAGGACTTAAATTCATTTATTTATTTCTGAAATCTGATACGTTAAAACAAAAAGCACTAGCCTTGAGCATCTGACTCACACAAAGGGTTGAAGTTTTCTGTGGCTGGGAAGATAACACTCTTGATATGTGTGAAAATTTCAGGTCCTGCACAATCAGATTCTCCTAGATTTTCCAAGAAGGACAACATGAAAGCCGCAGTTGAAGATGAAGAATATGCTCATATGATATCCAGGATTGATGAACTGGAGAAACAAGAACTTGCAGCTGAAGGTATCAATGGGCGTGATGAAGATGAAGAATATGCTCGTCTGATGTCCAGGATGGATGAACTTGAGAATGAAGAATTTGTAGCTGAAACTGCCAGTGAGTGTGATGAAGATGGGAAAACCGGAGCTAATTTTGGTCATTCTTGTCAGCAATCTCTTGATGACAAGTGCCAAAATTCAGAGGTAATGTTTCAAATAACTGTCTTTTGGCTAGAACATAGCAAATCAATAGCTACTCCAGTTTTGCATTAGATAATTTCTAAGTTACAATAACTGACCTTATAGGGGCATCAGTTAAGTAATCCGCTAAAGCAGTCAAAGGATGAGCATACCAGTAGGGAAGAATTGTTGAGTAAAAGTCATGGTCGACAAAAAATTTCGGATCAGTTAAATGTAGGAGATTCCTTCTTTAGACTCTTTTTCCTTGTCCAGTTTGTTTGCTTATTCTTTTTTTCTTTTCTGGGATACGGTTTATGAATATGTTTGATGAGTTTATTCTTCCAGAAGGCATAAACTTCTTCTTCTTCTTCTTCCTTCTCTTTTCTTTATAATATGCAGTTTGACGGTTTGAAGGTGCAACATGAATCTGAAGGTTAGTCCTCTACTGATGCATTTTCTGTTCCATATATTAATATTAATATTTATTGTGAATCATGATTGAATCCAAGTTTTCCTTGTGTACTTGGCCTTGTATATATATTGTTTTCTGAAATCTACACCAATATTTTTACCAAAAAAAATCCATTAATGATTTTGGAAACAATATTTACAAAATATTAGTTTATTTATTTATTATTATTATTATTTTTTCTTTCTGAAAAATAACCTATAACTCTAAGTCCTAGTTTTCCTTTTTAAAGACCAATTAGTCCTAGCAAATTTCAATAAGACCATTAAGTCCATTAATGATTTTGGAAACAATATTTACAAAATATTAGTTTATTTATTTATTATTATTATTATTATTTCTTTCTGAAAAATAACCTATAACTCTAAGTCCTAGTTTTCCTTTTTAAAGACCAATTAGTCCTATCAAATTTCAATAAGACCATTAAGTCCTACTTTTGAGCATACAAGTTTTAAACTTCTCAATCTTCCACCCACTTAGACCCTTCTCAAATTATATAAAATTGTGCAGATACAGGTTTTCTCTAGAAATTGATATGTCATTTGAAATTAATTTTTTTGTTTAACCATTGGAACATGTTTGATATTTTCTTAGCACTTCAAACATTTTTTGTCAATTATATATATAATTTTTAATAATTACTCTATTTTCTGGAAGTATAAGAAAATTATTCAGATTTTTTTTTTCAAAAAAAATTAAAAGAATTATATTATTTAGAGAATATCAAATTTGCATGAAATTGAAGACATTGTGGTAACAAATTATAAAGGGTATAACTGACATGTTGAGAGATTTAGGACTAATATGGATATATTACCAAAAAGTATGACTTAATAGTCTTATTACAATTTGGTAGGACTCTTGGGTCTTTAGAAGACAGAAGTAGGACTTATAGGTAATTTTCCTTTTTTTTGGCGGCGGTGGTGGTGGTGTTTGTTCAAGACAATGCCAGAATTTACTTACGCTTAGCCTTCTCAGAGCCTCACTACTGTATTGTTATTCTTAATTTTTCCCTCAATTCCACATTCCAATGAAGCAAAGCTGAATGAGTAAATGATACATCTTCCGAATTTGGAAGATGCTGAATGGTTAGCATGTGAGTGGGTGTGGGCCCCCACCACATGATGTCATGATGATGTCATGTGATGGGGGTCCACACCCTCACTCACATATCACCCATTCAGCATCCTCCGAATTCAGAGGATGTATCATTTTCCAACCTGAAATAGTGGCAGTTTGGTTTAACTAATATTCCTTGGAACTTTTTTGCTATCATCCCATACATGTTCATTTTTTTTTGGCAAAGCCACCAATCATATTATTTATGAATGTTTATTTAAAATTACACTGTTATCAATTATCAAGTATAGAGCATCCACTAAGATAAATTCCTCTATCATTATCTAATCTATAAATGTTTATTTAAAGTTCCACAAGACGAATGTTTAGCCCTTTACAAGCCCGATTCCACAGAGAAGGCTGCGGTGCAACCTGTATTGAAAGAGAATGTACGAGCTGCACCTGCCTCAACAAAGGAGGTAATTACTAGTTTGTTCCTGTAGAGTCGTTGGCATTCTTGCTGCTTAATGTATATTTTATCTGGCTGTTGGCATCTGGTGCTGTATAAAATTGCTTAGATTACTTCATCTCCGCAATAGCTTAAAATTCCTAGTTTTTTCTTTATATACTTTGGTCAGCTGGCATGATATTGCTATGCTGTGGCTGGTGTTGATTGTTGAAAAGCATGTCTCATTTTAATTCCCATAGTGTTGTGTTATGAAGCAACTCTCTCTCTTTCTCCTTCTTCTTCTTCCTAGTGAAAACTGTAGAGACTAAAATGGAAGTTTTGAAAATGAGTTTTGACAGTTTTATCTATAAAGCACAGGCCTTCATAATGAAGACCCAACATGGATGAAATCTGCTCTGCTACTATGTCCTTTGTCATCTTTAACCAAATCACCTGAGGATATAAGTGAAAACAGACAAACATTATCTTACTATGATAAAATAAAATGAACATTTGTTTTCTCACTTGTGTTCATTATGTACATGCATACATTTACATATGTGCATATATCTGGTTGTTCCAGATGCCCCTAAATGTACCATATGTTTCTCAGGTACCTATCCGGACTTCTGGACCAGGTCGTGGTGATCGCACGGTATGTTTCCTTGGAGCTGTTTATATTCTGTTGATAGGGTAAAACGAATTTAGTTAATCATAATGCAGACCTCCGTCATTTTTCATTTTGTTGCAGGCTTTTACGGGTTCCATCATAGAGCACCCTCACAACATTGAAAAGAATCGTAGAGAACAAACTGAAGCTTCATCTAAGGTTTATCTACTTACTCTAATTAATAACTATACAGCAATGCTATGATGCTTATAGTTTGTTTGCCAACTTTAACTCCAGTAATGGTTTTGGTTTTGGCCTTTGTAGTCTACTACTGGAACCTCCAAGCCAGTTTCCAGATTTAAGATGCAGAGAAGGTAGCCGATGAAACTTTATAAATATTTAAATATGACAGGAGAAAGCTCTGTTATTGTAGCTCGAGAAGTTTCTGAGCAGCCCCCAACCATGTGAAAAAAAAGGTTGCCAGATAGAGATCAATGTCATGGAAGAACAGAAAAAAGTAGGTTATATATATCCATTATTCATGTAACCATATCAGGGCAACTGCTCGTCTTTGTGGGGGATTCACTGGGCTAATGTAAAAAATATCTGATTACCACATCGTTGTCCCAATTTGCAGATTTCTATTCCTCTGGTGATTTGGATGTTGATGTTAAAGGCGTAGTGACAAAATTGAATGATATCGTGACAACGTAAATCAAATAATCAATTGTATTGTATGCTAGGTTAAAACAAAAGAAAAAAACATGATGTTTCTAAAAGTAGGGACCAATAATTAGATGCTTTAAGTTGCCTAAAATCAGTACAAACTTAAACAAATTAATCCTAACAAAACTGAGGGATTGGTGTATTCATAGATTAATGTACTATACAAATACGGTACATTTGGTAAAACAATCCTCTTATTTACAATGACACGCACTCTTCAACCATCAGGTTTCTTTTGCCTTCTTTTCTTGTAGTCTCGAAGCACTTTTTCTCGTTCTGCAGGAGTTGCAGACAGTAACCACTTGCTAAATTTGACCTCTTCCATGCCCATGAACTGAGAAAGGCGGCTATATTGGCTCTTCTTCCGCAATTTGGAAGAAGAAGCATTCTCTTTCCCACCTGCTGCATCTAATTTTCTTCTGCCCACAGCAGCCAAACCTGGTTGCCTTGAGCTATCATGCTGGTGTATGCTAACTTTTTCCTCTCTTTGGATTCCAGGTCCACAGTTGACAATGTCTTCATTACGATGAGCATATACAATACCTGCACATAAAAACTCTCCAGTTGGATTGTACTAACAGAAATATTGACTTGGAGATTCTAGTTCTATCAAGTTATTGTTACTGTACTTTTTACACTACCTAACTTGGGTAAAAGAAATATACGTTTGCACCAGGACCAAAACTATTGGCCAATACTCCTTCGCCACCTATAACTTTATATGAATCATAGAAGCGAACAGAAAAGAAAAGAAAAGAAAAGAAACACATTAAAATGAACTCACCCAGGGTATTGAGCACTGGTTTAGTTATCTTAGACCTCTCTTTATCTTTAGGCTTATTGGTTTCAGACCTTGTTAATATGGTCTCATTTGCTTCCTTTAAGGGGACGAGATACATCCCAAGCTCAGTTAAATCCTGTAGCTTACTGCAGATGCGCCCATGTTCTTGTCCTTGTTTTTCATGTAATTCAATGATCTCACTTGTAAAAAGCTTATCAGACAGATCCCGAAATAGGTTAGAGATTCCAAAAAGCTCCCCTTGATATTGTTTGCAGTCCTGGGAAGAAAAATAAAGGTGTGAACAAGAAGAAATTTGATATTTTTTCCAGATACTAATGTAAGAAGATAAAGCATCAGAAGCACCGGGACATATCAGTTCCCTTACCTGGACACCTTCAAAATATCGTTTTTCAATTTTCCCAGAAACAGCAATATTTGATAATTGTTGTTTGTACACCTGCCGAGAATACACAAGTTCCTCAAGAGAACCAGCGGAAAGAAGGCGGAAAACCACAACATGGCGCTTCTGCCCAAAACGAAATGACCTGTCTTGAGCCTGTAAGTCTTGAGCAGGATTCCAATTTGGGTCAAATATTACCACACGATTTGCACTGACAAGATTCAGTCCAAGCCCACCAGCTCGAGTTGATATAAGGAACACCTGTAATAGGAGGAATCAGATTTCAATAGAAAATTGAATGACATTTCAAACTCGATCATTCATGTGAAATTGACCTGTTTAGTATCAAAAAGAAGAAGAAGAAGAAGAATAACATATTTCAAACTTGATCATTCATGTAAAATAGACCTGTTTAGTATCAAGAAGAAGAAGAAGAAAGAATCACCTGTTTGCTTGGACTTGAGTTGAAGTCATCAACAAGAGACTGACGCAAACCTGTAGGAGTAGAACCGTCAAGTCTTGAGAAGCAGTAGCCTTTGCGTATAAGATACTTTTCTAGTATGTCCAACATCCTGCTCAGAGTAATAATACTTCAGCAGCAGAAGAAAGAGAGAACTTGAAAAAAACCTCTTTTCAACAACTTGGAATCAGTTGCATGAATTTAGTATAACCATTCTACTTTTTTCAGAGCAAATAACCTCAAACCACATATTATCGTATCTTTCTCTTACTATCTCAACCCATATCTGTTTGTTCGTCCCCTTCTCCTAACATTATCCTCACTGTGAATCATCACTCTTACTCACTAATGCAGTTATCGGTCTTTGCTACACATGGCAAAATCAAACCATCATAATTGATTCTCTTCCATATTATCTCTAGTTGGTGCCACTTCAACAGCCTCATGAATGCGCATTTCTAATTTATCCTTTGTGCTCTTGCCATACCTCTACCTTAACATTTGCATTTTGGCCATCACCATTTTATGAACATGTTCTTTGCCACCTACATTTTGTCCGATGAAGTATGATTGGTTTAACGATTGTTTCATAGAATTTACCTCATTTTTTACTTGATCATAGTAGAAGAAAGGAAAATAAATACAAAAACAGAAAGCAAGAGAAAATTCCATGACGACCGATACTATAAATGTTCAGTCATCTCAATCTTAAATATATACACAAAATTGTTTAATCAATAACAGACATGTGAAAAGATTTTTTC
>JAOTQH010000053.1:6415286-6428272 GCA_025631255.1 Cornus kousa
ACAAAGATGTGCTCAATTCCACTTATAGAATATTCGATTGTTGTATTTATGTGTTATTATATATATATATATATATATATAATTATTCATGAAATTAGCTCTCTCCCTCCCTCCCTCTCTCTCTCTCTCTCTCTTGTAGGGGTTCAAGGTGGTGTCAGGTAGGAGCAGAATAAAGTTGGCTACCTGAAGTGGTGTTCTAGATTCCAATTAAATATTTGAAAATTTTCTTGGGATTTTTTGAAGTTATGACATTGAAAATTTGATGTTGCAGCAGAAAATTAAATTCTTAGTGCATTGGAATTCAATATTTTGAGGCTGCACTTTTATAATCTTTCTGATACTTACTCACAAAGTAGGCAGTATTTGGTTCAGATATTGTTTTAGTAAGGCGAATGTTTTAGCTCAATGTAGGAATTTTTTGTTGAGTTGTCTTTAGGTGGATTTTGTATGGTTCATTTTTTTTTTTTTTTATTTGAAAAAATTTCTAATCTGAAACCAGTCAAGATGGTTTTTAGTGAGTTGATTTTTTTAACACTGTTGAACTTTTGTAGGTTTGGTATTGTGTCTTCTATGGAATGTTGTGGCAGTTACCACAGCTTGGATCAAAGGGGAAGGTTGGTTTGGCTATTTCACATGGCCCCCTGGAATTTTCTGCTGATGTTTCTATTTGAGCACCAATCTCAACTTCTCTTTTTCTGTAGGTCCAACGATTTGGTTGCTTTCTGTTATCTACTTCATAGCAGGGGTTCCGGGAGCCTACGTGTTGTGGTATCGTCCTCTTTATCGTGCTATGAGGTATTGTTTTCTGTGCTTTCTGTTTTTAATATTCTTTCTTTTTCATTTGACTTTGTGGCATTGCCCACCATTAGAGAAAGACTGATATGAGGGTTTGTCCACATTTTTAAGGCCTGTGAAACTACTGGTCTGTACACCCAGCATTCAGGTTTTAGTGTTCTGTGGGATCATTTGGATTGAAAATAAATTGGAAGGGCCATTGCTTAAAAGTGTTTGCTTTCATGCATATTATGTGAGAGCTAATATACATGTTCTGCTCAAGTTTTTGGGGTAACAGGTTGACAAATGTAGTGACATGTTAATGAACATTTAGAACACTAGGATATTTTTGTTGCACTCATTAACTAACATTCGTCTTAGGTTATTGTAGCCTCTTGTTTTGTGCTTCTCCTCCAGTATATATCAAAATTATTAGCATGGGACGAGTGATAATTCCATAGATGATTGTTTCAATCCATAGATGTGATGTTTGGTCCACATTTTATTTAGTATATTTACCTTTTAGTAGTAATAATATATTCCTTTTGACATCGGATTCTTCCTGTGCTCTGGTGTGTAATTTTACTCTAATTTACAGGACTGATAGTGCTCTGAGGTTTGGGTTGTTTTTCTTGTGTTACCTGGTAAGTTCTTTTTCGTTACTGTAGATTTTCTTCTCTCTGGAGGTGTTATAGAAGGCTCACTTTTGTTCCTTTATTTTCACCATGCAGCTTCACATTGGCTTCTGCATCTTTGCTTCAGTTGCTCCTCCTATTATTTTTAAGGGGAAATCTCTCACGTGAGTTTTCTTTTTCATATATGATTTTCAGAGGATTTGGCAAGCAGCGTGGTGTCTTTTAGCTTTTAAGTTTAGTTAATCTATTGAGAAAAGAAAGCAATATTCTTGACAAAGAAGAAATTTCTTTTCCGGCAAACACATTTGATGTTGCTGATAACTATATGCAAAACTGTGATTGGGAAAGAGTGGGAGCTCATAAGACCTTGTGTGCAGATTTACATGATTTGTACATAGAATTTGATTCCATGTCAATTTCAATTGAAACTGGTTGCATTAGAAGATGCGGCAAAAAGTAGTTTTTTTACTACGTATTATGGAAGCTCTCATGTTTGAAGAAATTTATCTGTTGCATACAATTGCACTTCTAATAAAAAATTTATGGGGACTTGTCACTGCTTGATTATGGCTTTGTCTTTGTCAGGATATGGTAGGACTACTGGATTGTCATTGAGTGACATATTCCAATAGCCTATTATCCTCAGTAGGCCTGACTTGCCATTGCTCGGTGGAACTAAATTTCTTGTTAACTAGTCTTTTTCCCTTTTGAGCTAGCTGAGGCTATTAACACTTATTTCCCATCATTAAGTGAATCATGTCAACCACACTTGGTCATTCCAATTTCTAACTACTCTTATTGATAAGAACTAATAATTATTGTGGAAATTTTATCCGTTGCATTTCGTGCAAAACAAATTGAGTGATATATGTTGTATTCTGTATCTGACGCTTTTATCTTGTGTTTTTGTAACAGAGGAATCTTGCCTGCAATAGATGTTTTAGGTGATCATGCTCTGGTTGGGGTAAGTATCAGTATTTTGTGACACATCAATCATCTCACCCGATACTATGATATGTGCAGAAACTTCTTGTTATTACTTTTAGCTAAGAATGAATTAAGTTGATTTTTAAATTGAACCAAGTGTAGCTATTAGTGAATTTTGATTCCTTATAATTTGTAAGATTGACGGTGAAAAAATGGATATCCATTATCCTAGAGTAGATAATTTCACTTCTGAGAGAACTTGGCACTATTAACATTTCCTTCTTACTCGCAGATCTTCTACTTTATTGGATTTGGATTATTCTGCGTCGAGTCACTCCTCAGCATATGGGTTCTCCAGGTTCGATAATCTTGCTCTAATTTCTGCTTCTCTCCGGTACACTATTACTCTATATTCTTTCTTCTGAGCCTCTCTATTCTTTGCCTGAATGTGCAGCAAGTTTACATGTACTTCCGAGGTAGTGGCAAAGCTGCACAGATGAAGAGTGAGGCTAGAAGACAGACTATGATGGCAGCACTATGACATGGCACCACAAATTCTTTGGTTGGAAAATGCTAAGAAACTGAGTTTTGTTTTTAATTTCTCTCTCACATCTCACACTGCTTGGTCTGATTTTAAGATTTCTGGTGTAATTTCTTAAGTAGTACATGTATATTAACACGTTGGTTTTGCAGTGATAGGGGCTTTTGGTTCTTTTGACGCCAATCTTTATAATTGTTTTTCCAGATTCTTATTGAAAGTGGTGTTTTATTTTTATTCCTCTTTTGATTGTTCGTTCGAACTTGCGACTGACCTTTTAGGTGGGTGAAGTTTTTTCAGTATTAGGTGCAAATTTACATTAGTTGTTGATCCTATTTTATTATAGCCTTGTTAGCCTAGTTACATACCATGAGGAAAAAACCAAGAAAATGTCCCTCTCTTTATAATTTTTCTTCACAGGTAAGAAAATGTCTTTATTTTTATTTTGTTTCATAGCAAGAATGTTAGGGATTAGTGGTTAGAGGAGAGGGTGTGGGTGTAATGCTTGAACACGGGCTCTTGGACACGGAAAGCAATTCGACCACTCGGACAACACTACACTTGCATTAGCTGTCTGTCTAAAGTTCGGGTTAATGATTAGGTAATTTTTTTTTTTATACTACCCTCTCAAATATTATGTAATATATATATTGTAGGTAAATTGCCTCAACTCGCTTGATGCTTGAAAATATTGAATGTAACCTTTCTTGAACCGGCTTTGCCAAATTACAACGATGAATTGTGCTTTTCTATAGTCGTGGGATCAAAATGTTCTTCGTGTGATGGTATAGTTTTACTTTATTTACTTTGAATTTTCACCAATTACTCTGAACTTTACTACCCGTTCAAAATATCGAATACATTCATAAATTTTTCCTACAATTTAGTGGGAAGCACACCGGAGACGGTCTAGACTCTAGGGTTCTACGATTACGTTAGCTTGGCGCTTGGAAATGTGATTGCAACAAATGGAGATAAAAAAAGGGGTAAAATTCATCTAGACCCTTTAGGTTTGTCTATACTTCAATTAGACCCCTTCATGATGTCAAAGAAAAGAATGAAATGTCTAATCTACTTTATTGGAGGGACTGAGAAAGGTAATTTGGGCATTATAAATTATTATTATTATTATTATTATTTAATGATGTTAGCTAAAAAACATCATATTATAAGAGGCTGATGCATGTTGAAAAAATAAAGAATTTGACTGAAACTGAGAAAATCCAATTGATGTATAGACAAACCTTATGGAGGTTAGATGAATTTTATTGACAAGAGAAAAAAATAATAGTGGTAAAGGTTATTTTGTTTATAAAAGATATTGGATAGACGGGAAAGGAAATGACTAATTATATGAGTGAAAGTAATAAAATAGGAATTCATTTTATAAGTAATAGGAAAAAGAATTTTTTTTTTTTGATGATTACAAACTTACCCAAGGGTTATAGCTAGTAGTAATTGTTTTAGTAGAAATATGTTTGTATGTTTGAGTAGTAATTGTTTTAGTAGTAGAAATATGTTTGTATGTTTGAGGGTTCAAGTCTCCTTAGTGGTAACTCTAGTAGAGTGGTGTATTTTATTTGCAAAGGTAAAAAAAATAAATAAATTACTAAAAAAATAAATAAAAATAAAAAATCAAATCTTGCCATCAGTTCTCTTCATTTTCTCCTACTTCCAAATAAATATATAATTATTATTATCCTCATTCGTACTTTCATTTTCTCTCTGTAATATTTATTTTTTATCCTTCCTTTTTCTTCTAAATTTTTAAATAATGAATCTAATATTTTCCTCGTTTTATTTTCTTTTTCTTTTCAAGTTCCAACTCAATAACGGGAGTGGGACTCAGGCAGAAGCTATTTCTGCGAGGTCCATATTGCCACCCTATTATTTAAGCCCTAGATATATATATGTATGTATATATGTGTATGTATCTACGCTTTGTTCCAGTACCCTTTTTTGGAGAACGAAAAAGCAGGATGTTTCACACTTGCGGCTCCAGAGAACTAGGACATGAAAATCTCCAGAACTCAATTCAAATTTACATCTTCACTTCACCATGTAAGTTTCGAAACCTTCACTATTCTCTCAACACAAGGGTTTCTCTAGGGTTTAATTTGTATAATCAACACAGCTTAGTTAAAAGACGAAATTGTTCTTTGCATTCTGTATCTCCTTCCTTAAAAATCGACCAAACCCTTGACGAGATTGTGAATTCACATACTGAGAAGCAAAACTCTAGAGTAAATAGTGTTTCTACGGGGTTTAAGCTTCAAACTCATTCTAGGCCACTGGTTTTGCCATCACGAACTGCAATCAATGGTAAGAAGAAGAGGTATGGAGGTGTTTTGCCTTCTATTCTACGGTCGTTGGAGTCCGAAGATGAAATCGAGAAAACCCTTGATTTGTATGATGGGCAGCTCAGTCCCAAAGAGCAAACTGTGATTCTCAAAGAGCAGAGGAGTTGGGAGAGGGTTTTTAGGGTTTTTAAGTGGATGAAATCACAGAAAGAGTACTTGCCCAATGTAATTCACTACAATGTTGTGCTTCGAGCTCTAGGCCGGGCTAAAAAATGGAACGAGTTAAGGCTGTGCTGGATTGAAATGGCTAAAAATGGTGTCTTGCCCACGAATAACACTTATGGTATGCTTGCTGACGTGTATGGAAAAGCGGGTCTTGTTAAAGAATCACTCCTGTGGATTAAGCACATGAGACTAAGGGGAATGTTCCCCGATGAGGTCACGATGAATACAGCTGTTCGAGTTCTGAAGGATGCAGGGGAATATGATAGGGCAGATAAGTTTTACAAGGACTGGTGTGTTGGCAGGATTGAATTGGATGATCTTGATCTAGATTCTATGGCTGATTCTGAATCTGGGTCATTCTCGGAACCCATTAGTTTGAAACACTTTTTGTTGACTGAGCTTTTCAAGACAGGTGGAAGAAACCCTCCTTCGAAAATTCTGGTTTCATCGGAAATGGAGAGCTCTGTTAAGAAGCCCCGACTTACAGCTACTTATAATACTTTGATTGATTTGTATGGGAAGGCGGGTCGCTTAAAGGATGCAGCTGATGTGTTTGCCGAAATGCTAAAATCTGGAGTGGCAGTGGATACTTTTACTTTCAATACTATGATCTTCACTTGTGGAAGTCATGGGCATTTGCCAGAGGCAGAATCTTTGCTTAGTAAGATGGAAGAAAGGGGAATATCACCCGACACCAAAACTTACAACATCTTTCTATCTCTGTATGCTGAAGTGGGGAACATGGATGCATCTCTTCATTGTTACAGGAAGATAAAGGAAGTTGGTCTTTTTCCTGATGTTGTAACCTATAGGGCTGTTCTACATACATTGTGTGAGAGAAGCATGTTTCAAGAAGTAGAGGCTGTGCTTAATGAAATGGACAAATCTGGTGTGCGTATTGACGAGCACTCTCTTCCTGTTGTTATTAAGATGTATGTTAATGAAGGATTGCTTGAGAGGGCAAAAATCCTTCTCGAGAAGTGCCAGTTGGATGGTAGGGTGTCATCGAGGTCATATGCAGCTATAATAGATGCATATGCTGACAAGGGACTTTGGGCTGAAGCTGAGGCTATCTTCTACAGGAAGAGGGATTTAGTTGGACAGAAGAAGGATGTTGTGGAATATAATGTCATGATCAAAGCTTATGGTAAGGCAAAGCTTTATGATAAAGCTTTCTCACTCTTCAAGAACATGAAAAATCATGGGACTTGGCCGGATGAATGTTCTTATAACTCTCTCATTCAAATGTTTGCTGGGGGTGATTTAGTAGACCAAGCAATGGACCTTTTAGCTGAAATGCGAGGAGTGGGATTTAAACCCACATGTCTAACATACTCTGCTGTTATTGCAAGTTATGCTCGTTTGAGCAGGCTTTCTGATGCAGTTGATGTCTATCAAGAAATGGTAGGAGCAGAAGTAAAACCAAATGAAGTTGTTTATGGATCTTTGATTAATGGATTTTCAGAAGCTGGCAGAGTTGAAGAAGCTCTTCACTATTTCCACATCATGAAAGAATTTGGCATTTCTGCAAATCAAGTGATTCTAACCACCCTGATTAAGGCTTATAGTAAGGTTGGGTCCTTGGAAGGAGCAAAACAACTGTATGAGAAAATGAAGGATTTGGAGCGTGGCCCTGATATCGTGGCATCAAATAGTATGCTCAATCTATACGCAGATCTTGGATTGGAGTCTGAAGCCAGATTAGTTTTTGATCATTTGAAAGAGAAGGGTTGGGCAGATGGGGTTACATTTGCAACCATGATGTATCTTTACAAGAACATGGGCATGCTTGATGAAGCCATTGATATTGCTGAGGAGATGAAAGAATCAGGTTTACTGAGGGACTGTGTTTCATTTAAAAAGGTGATGGCATGCTATGCAACAAATGGGCAGTTAGTCGAGTGCGGGGAATTGTTGCATGAAATGGTGAGTCGGAAGATTTTACCGGATGGTGGGACATTTAAAGTACTATTTACCGTATTGAGAAAGGGAGGCATTCCAAACGAAGCAGTAACACAGCTGGAATTATGTTACAAGGAAGGTAAACCTTTTGCCAGACAAGCTGTAATAACCTGTGTCTTCTCTGTAGTGGGCTTGCATGCTTTTGCGCTTGAATCCTGTGAAATCCTCACAAAAGCTGAAGTGGGGTTTGATACCTTTCCCTACAATGTTTTAATATATGCTTACGGGGCTTCGGGAGAAATCAACCAGGCTTTGAACATTTTCATGAAAATGCAAGATGAGGGTCTAGAACCAGACCTTGTTACTTTCATTAAACTTGTAGGTTGTTATGGAAAAGCTGGCATGGTAGAAGGTGTGAAGCGAATTTACAGCCAATTGAAATATGGTGAGATTGAACCGAATGAATCCTTGTTCAAGGCGATCATTGATGCCTATAAAAATAACAACAGACATGACCTTGCTGAAATGGTTAACCAAGAGAAGAGATTTGCTTTTGACACACAACATTATGCTGATTCTGAAATAGAAGATGATCCTGATGAAACTTCTACAGAATTCACAGACACGGTGTAGTTGAGGGGAGACGGACACATTTTTTTTTTTCTTCAGGAAATGAGGAACCCTTCCAACCTGGTGAACTTTGGCACATGGTATTGTTGAAGTAACAAGCTCTTTATGTTGTTCAATGTACGTAGCATATGTGAAGCATTCATGTTTGTGTTTTTATGTACTGTACAACTATCAACTGATGGATACAGGTGACATAGTAGTTGCAGATTTTGGTGGAAGATGTAATACATTTGGTGTAGAGAATACTCCATATGTATCTTTGAAAGCATATTGTAACCATGATTTTAATTTTTAAATGAAAGTGCACCTTATGGAAATGATGTACCATGCATAATTGAAGTTACTGTGTTTGAGGCCAGCATTAAAGCAATAAGTATGATTATGTTTTGTTATGGAGGATCAAACTAATTTACAGAAATATGTGCTTTCAATGATTGTATCAAGCTGTATCCTGATAAATTAATCTCGAAGTGCATATGCTGGTATCGTTATGATGCTGAAGTATTCCATTTGGTTATTCACCTTACTGTTACTGGATAAAGAACATGGGATTTTCATGTACATCATCTTATTTCATTATTTTCTTCCATTTTGTTTGCCTGCACTTCTGTATGTTTCCGGATGTGAGGATCAAGCACTCCACAGAATTACAGAAAGGATCAGGACAATCAAACTATAGCGCGTTTTGTTTGACAAGCTTATCCTTTCCTTGGACATTTTCCTAGCTGCCTTCATTCATAAATGACAGTATGAGTTAGAGGAATACTTGTTGGAAATTTAACCTTTTTAAATTTTTTTCTGATTGTAAACTTGGACGTTGAAGCATCAGCATATTCGACCTTGAAATTCTGTAGTATGATCCTGTCTAAGGAGTAAGGAGAAGACAGCAGTTTGCTAATGGTGTATATTCTGTTCTGTTTATTTTTTTCAGATTGTTATGTTGCCTTATTTATTTATTTAATTTTGTACATTCTGTTATATTTTTGTTGTCCATTCACTGCCACAAGGCTTTGCTACTTCCTCTTGAACTCGCGGGCTATGATTGTGGTGGCACAACTGATATTCCTCCTGATACTGCCAAGGTAGATAGATCAAAGTTCTGAAATAGTTGGATTTTTAGTGCTGTTTTGTTAGTTCTAGTTGTATGTCCAGTATGCATATGAGGAGAAATCCAATATTAATGCAAAACTTTGGTCTTTCTTTGCATCATTATGAAGCAGTAAGATCTAAATTTAAATAACTTACCAAATGTCTCAACTTGAAAGATCAAAAATTAATGTAGTATTGAAGATTCGCAAGATAAATTAATAAGAAAGGCAATCAGTTCTGTTTTATATCCACACAAACTTAAAAATAAAAATCGTTTGCCAGAATTTGGAGCTTCGACACAGAGAATGGAGTCATATCAGAAAAAGGAAATCATAAAATGAAACAGTGAACTTTCTAAAAACCCCCAAGTTACTATTTTCATCACAGGGGCAAGAAAACTAAACTAATATGTCTGACAATTAAAAAAAAAAAATGATTTATTCAACGTAATTTCCAGACATCTAAATAAATAGCTGCGGTGTTTATTTTCCCAACATATTACAGCAACGAGATCAAAACGTTAGGAAAATTTAAGAAGAAAATCACGTCATAAAGACTGAGTGTGCCAATCGACCAGACAAGGTCTCATTTAACTTTGGGTGTTAGGCTGCTTTCTTCTAGTCAGTAGATGGGATGTCTTCCATGCCAGAGGAAATTGTAACTTCACTCTTTCTCGCACTTATCATCTCTCTGTGGGGACATGTTCCCTCTTCAACTCACAGGCTTTATAGATAGGCCTGTAATTGAGAATGCTTTTGTGGTTTAAAGGTCCCACCTTGCCCTTTCGGGGGCGGGGGAAACAGTAACCGAGCCTAAGGAACTCTCAGAAATCGAATTTAAGTACCACAGAGAAAGCTAGCTGGATAAACAAGAAAGGGTTTGGCTGCTCGACAATGCTACCTTGGGGAGGAGACAAAACACTTCAACAAAAATGGAAACAATACTTGAGCATCTGCCGAAAATTCTCTTGGCAACAGGATTAATCTAATCTTCTAATATGTCTCAGCAAGGAAAATAGATGTGTATTGATTTTTGCTTCCTTGGTTCTTGTATTTACATTTTCCATGTCATCTTCACAAATTTGGATCAATTTTTGGAAGTCTGCCATGGCCAAGCCATTGCCAGGCTACCTAAGTGGGAGAACTGTTTAATTGAGGCAATTCTTCAGCCAGTTACAATACCAAATCCCTCATATCTGGACCCAAGGTGCTCTTTGTTCAATCCAGCTCTTCCCAGGCATCTTCCTAACCCCTCTATCTTGCATTAGCTTCCTGATCTTGACAGCATCATTCCACCGGCTAGATGCTCTATACACGTTCGCCAGTAGAACATAACTCAAATGGTAGTCAGGTTCCAATTCAATCATTTTCTTAGCAATGCGCTCTGCATCAATAGAATTTGCACTGGTAGTGCAAGCACCAAGAAGAGCTGCCCAGAGAGAAGAATTGTCCCTAAAATCAGTATTCTCTATCAAATTTTCAGCTTCTTCTATTTGCCCAGCACGACCTAGGAGATCAACCATGCAATTGTAATGCTCAATTCCAGCTTTAATCCTATATTCTTTAGTCATTGAGATGAAATATTCACGCCCTTGATCAACCATACCTGTATGGCTGCAGGCAAAAAGAACACCTATAAAACTAATGTAATCAGGTTCAATTCCTTCTTTAACCATATCATTGAACATCCTAAGAGTTTCTCCACCTCTTCCGTTCTGAGCAAACCCGCAAATCATTGAGTTCCAAGTAATCAAATTTCTAACGGGCATCTGTATGAAGATTCTATGAGCAAAATCAATACAGCCGCATTTTGCATAAAGATCAACTAAAGCCGATTCTACAATGACATCTCTCCAACCACCCTTCCTCAAATACTGGCCGTGAACCTCTTTCCCTTGTCTTACAGCTGCTAAACCTGCACAGGCACGAAGAACAGTTCCAAAGCTATAGAGATCAACCTCCTCCATCCTCCTGAAAATCTCAACAACAGTTTCAAAATCACCCTTTTGACAGTATCCCCCAAGCAATGCACACCAAGAAACTGAATTCTTTTTGGTCATTCTGTCAAAGACATGCCGAGATTCATCAACCAAACCGCATTTCCCATACATATCCACTAGGCTGCTTTCAACGACCACATTCCCACAAATCCCAGATGTAATGACCTTAGCATGCACTTGCCTACCTTGCTTCAGCCTTCCTAAATTCCCACAAGCTGTCAAGACTGTCCCAAATGTAAACCCATCCGGTGACAAGCCAAATTTTCTATGCATCAGATAAAAGAATCCCAAAGCTTCCTCAAACAAATCATTCCTTGTGAACGCGGAAATAACAGTCGTCCAACAAATAGAATCTGGTTCAAGCAACTCATCAAACAACCGGTGTGCATCATCCGACACATAATTCCTCCCATACATATCAATCAGAGCACTAGCAATGACATGATTCGAATCAAACCCACGCCTAAAAACAACTCCATGAAATCCACGGCCGAGATTTAAGTCCCCAAGGTCCGAACAAGCCTTGATCACTGCAGATAGAGTGAAGGCATTTGGCTCAACCCCACAATCCATCATTTCCCAAAACAAATCAAGCGAATTCCTGGGTCTTCCCAAACGAACATAACCCGATATCATCGAAGTCCAAGATATAACATCTTTAGAAAAAAGACCATCAAACACTCTCCTCGTCTCCGAATAATTCATACCCAATTTGAAGTAAACAGCAAGTAAACTGTTACCCACAAATCGGTCGGTCTCGAGACCAGATTTGACGACATGGGAATGGATTTGGAGTCCATGGTTAAACGATTGAACTTTGATGCACGTTTGTAATAGAGAAGCATATATGTTTGGTTTTACGGAGATTTCACCGGAATCTATGGAGTTCAGGAGCCGGAGAGCTTCAGATAGCAAGCCGGATTTGCAGTATTCGAGGATTTGGGATTGTTTAGCTGATGGGTAGTGAGGTATAAAAGAGCTGTAATGGCGTCTGCACAAAATCTTCATCAAAATGTACAGGAGTGAGGCATAAGTAATTTTGAAAATGTAACGGTTCGGTACATGATGGCTTAGTACCCGCCTTACTGTAATGTTAGTTTTACTTGAGAAACATGAAAATGACTCTAAAAGTATTTGAGTATTTCAAATAAATTCTCTATACTTACCTTTTAAACCCATAAAAAAAATTATGGATATCTCCTTTGTTCCCTAGGGTTAAACACCACCTTTGGGACAACAAAAGGACCTTAAGAGAAGTTACAAGACTAAACTCAGAAGGTAAACATAGAAAACTATAAGGTCAAAACGGACAAAATAAAAGGTTAGGAGTAAAATGGTCATTTTACCCCATCAGAGTTCGAGCACTATTTATTGGGCTCTAGCCTTATTCCACATTTAGCCAAATTTTGATCCAAAAAAAGTACTGAAGCATCTTTTTGTCCAATATTTAGATTATTTTTGCCAATTTTCAACATAGTACTCGAGCCCTATAAAAGTGTGCTCGAGCACTGTCAAGGTATGCTCGAGCCTTATCAAAGTCAATTGCTCATAATTATACAATCAATATATATATATATATATATATATATAAATTCTTAATTTAAGAACAATCAAACCATGGGCCAAAAAATCTCGAGCAAAAAAATTACATATATTTAAAATATGTTATTATATTTTATGTTAAAGTGAGTTATCTTAAGGTTTTGAATTTGATTTGAATTAGTAAAGTGACACTCATCTTAATACATGGTTAAATTCTTAAAATAGGTTTGAATTAATAAATCCATCTTTACATATATTATCAAGTCAAATTTTTTATATATAATATTTTCATTATAAATTGCATTTTCAATCTATAATTTAGCATAGATTGTGACGATCCTGGATTTTTTTTAAACCCAGTGTGTCATGTGATAACCCGAACTGGATCCAGATGCGGAAGCAAAAGAAACAAAATGGCCTTAAGA
>JAOTQH010000053.1:6428372-6448670 GCA_025631255.1 Cornus kousa
GCACCCCCCCCCCCCCCCCGCCCCGCCCCCCGCGTTCACTGCATGGCCATCGGCATTCCCATCAGATTTCTTGGAAATTATCAAGGACTGATTCTGGATTTCTGCATGTTAGGACATGATAGGTGTACTGGATGAGTCTGGATCTGTCACTGAATGACACAATGAGAACTACTTGCTCAAATTCCTTGTAATGGGCCTTTTATTTTCTCTCTGAGTTCGATGAAACATATTTATATTGTGTCCAGCCCGTGCCCGTGTTCTACTTTTTTAGGATCTGACATGTGGACAGATCCATGTTGTATGTATGCCATGTCCATGAAGTACGTCAACCAAGGTCTCCATGTTTGTACTATTTAGGAATCAAGATGAAGCACATCAACCAACATTGGATGTTACAATTTATAATTAGTCTTATTACTATAAAGTCAATAGTTATTAGGAAACTACATTTATCAAATTCCTCATTTCGTACTAAACAAGCCAAACAATATACAGGGAAAATCTTTGTGCATGCACGAGTGTACATTTTGTATCATGTAACTGATGCTTGTATGTTGTGATTGTGTAGGAGAGAAATAAATATATTTTGTATAATGCAACTGATGTGCTGTGATTGTGTAACAGAGGAATCTTGCCGGCCTTAGAATTTATGGTTGATAATCTTTTGGTTGGGGTAAGTGTTAGTTTTTCGTATTAAATTTTTACAAAGAACAGATTGAATTCATTTTGTTGACTTTTATCAATTATAGCTTATTCGTATAGATTTTGGTGATTTCAGATATTTAAATAATATGTAAGACTGACCAAGAAGAAATGGATCCTTTAAAGAATTTCATGTTAGTGGTTTCAAGTAGATGGCCAATCTTGACATAACCTGATGTTATTAACACTTGTTTTTTACTAGCAGGTCTTCTACTTTATTGGTTTTGGGTTGTTCTGTCTTGAATCATTGCTTAGCGTATCTGTTCTCCAGGTTCAATAATCCGGCTTCAATTTATGCTCCTCGTAGCACTTTCTTCTCATCATGTTCTTAAATCAAACCTGTCTTTCTGTACTCCTTTGTGCAGCAAATATACAGTTACTTCCGAGGCAGTGGCAAAGCTGCAGAACTTAAACGACAGGGCGTAATGGCAGCGCTATAACGTGACACCTATGGAACCAAGATGGCACGTACTGACAGATTCTTTGGTTGGTTAATTCTGAGAAATGAAATTCTTTTAAGTCCCTGTTCTCTCACCCCTTTCAGTGCAAGCATCTAGAATTAAGTTCTTTGATGCAATTTCTTAAATATCATATAGATCAACGAAGACCCTAGAGTCTAGACAAACAAGTATAGTTTTGACATTTTAGTTTTGTTTTTTTGTAAAGCATTGTTGGGGATTTGAGGCCAATCTTGAGACATCGTTCTTTCAGATTCTATTGAAACCAGTATATGTTTGTTCCAGACTCCTTTTTTTGTGATATATGTCTTCAAGAAGTCGAATATATATATATATATATATATATATATATATATATTTTGAGAGTGCCAATATTTGTTTTCAAACAATTGGCAATCGACATACTAAAGCAATTTTAATTTGAAAACTGACTTTCAGTTGTTTTGGTGGTGCAAGAAAATGTTTTTTTTGACGAGCATTTTGCTGTGACACTACAATGTTTATGTTGAATATGTAAATTTAAACGTTGTAGATATATGTATACATACAAGACAAGCCATACAATTTTTTTTAAACAAGTGGGGAAGTGATGTTGTTCATCCCACTTCTATTTGGCTGACTGGATGTAAAGGAAGGAGATAACTATTATTATTTGGACAAGATTGTCCTACTTATATGTGATTTTCTTATTTTGAAATAACAATATGTGTGTATTTGTAATTATATTTACTGTCGGTAGAAATCACCTACTGACCAGTGAGTAAGCGAATTTTATCCTTATTATTTTATTCACATACTCTTAAATAAATAATTAAAATATTAAAAAACAGGATAAATACATCTTTCAAAATTAATGTAATAAATATCATCTTCCTCCAACTTTTTGGATGGAAGCAAAACAAACCCTTCCCCTTTCTTTTTCTTTTACCAAACAATGGAATCCTCCCCTTTCCTTTCCTCTGCCAAATGTAACATAAATTACCTAAGTGAAATTTCCGGTTAAGCACATTCCAAGATCTTCACCAACTAAATGCAGCTACGATAAATAAAGGTAAAAATATTATCGGGCTTCGTTCGTGTCATTTATGAGGTCTTGGGCCAAATCGGGTTGGGCCAACCCACACCTGATCAGGAGGATCATGGCTGTGTCAACTCATGAATCCGTTATTTGATTTCGACAGGTCAGCACTACAGGTGGGCCCTAGTATCGTGGCAATCTAAGGGTGTAACACGTGTGACCTATTTGCTTCAGATTATGAAAATTTCAAGTTCAAAACCCTAGTTTCTCCCCATCTAGGGTTTAAGCAGCAGAAGGTTTCCCAAACAAAGCCCGACTTATTTGTGCATATATATATACACTCTTGATGCCTTCCTTTTGCAGAACTATGAGGATTATGTACAAAACCCTAATCTCACTGCTTCAAAATGGTGGGGTTTTTGTTTGATTCCAACATTGAAGACGACCTCAACAGTCACCTCTCAAAGCTCAGGAGCCCAGACGATCAATTTGACCTCTCTATTCCCGAACTCGACTCTTTCGCAGATTCATTTCTTGATTTAGATTCCATAAAGGATTGGATGGCCGAAGTTCCAGACCCAAATTTGATCCAGCCAAAGTCAGAACTTGATACGGTTGGTTCAGGAGGGGTTGAATTCGGGGTTGCTGAGAAGGGTATCAAGATGGCCGAAGATGTTTCTCTTAGAGAAACCACTGTTGGTGAGCGATTTGGTAATGAGTCTGAGAAATTGGAAAATTTTGGTTCTTTGATTGAGGAAGAGATGGGGAAGTTTAGTCTGGAAGAGGGATTAGGTGGTTCGGTTGTTGCCGATGGGAATGTTGCGAAGAGCGGGGAAGTAACAGGTATTAATGGTACTGAATCTAAGAGTGTTGACTTTGTGTGTGTTAATGGGAATGGTGGGAAGAGTGGTGAAACTGTGAGCATTGATGGCAAGGGTGATGGTTGTGGGGATGAGAGTGATAGTAGTTCAGAGTCGGAGAGTGAGAGTTCTTCGTCATCATCATCTGCGTCATCTTCTAGTAGTAGTGATGAGGATGAGGTTGAGCAGCAGGATGAAGATGGGGAGGAGGAAGAAGATAAAGATGAAGAGGATGAGCAGGAGAAGGGAAAGTTAACTAGAGACACAGATGTAGAAGAAGGTGAGATTAGGGATTCTGATGGAGGGGAGATGATTACTTGGAGTGATGCTGAAGACGATGAAGATGATGGTGGTGGCGGCAGTGTTACAAAAGGACCAATTAGGTCCAAGAATGAGCTTAAGGTAATTGATGCTAATTTTTGTTAGATTACTTCATTATGCTTTTTATATATCTTTTATTAACTGATGCAAGTAAATAATTTCCTCTTGCAATTCAGATGTTATTCATTAGATTTATGCACATTTATTTATGGATTTGAATGTTGGTTGAATATTGCTTAAATTAGTTAGTCACGTTTAGGTTACATGAAAATATATTAACTTTAATAGGTTCATTTGTTGTGGCCATTGATTCACCTAACTCTTTATTTGAATAGCCTGATTTGCTGGGGCTTATGATGATTTCATTAGGGCACGGGTAGTAGCTGCCATGTCCAAAGAGGGAATGGCTGGTACTGGAAACGTGTTTATTGGTTTTTTACTGGACATGAGAAGGATAGAATTGGTGTTCCTACTTGTACGAGTAAACAACTCTCTCTCTCTCTCTCTCTCTCTCTCTTAAAACTTCACTAATGTTTTTTACGCTTATGTATGTCTGACTGACTAAAGCTTCAAAAGTTGGTTCTTTTGGGCTTTAATAAGGTGGATTGTAATCCGCCTAATTCTAATGCTTGCTACTTGGTTTTGGAAGGAACAAGTGTAGAAATTTAATTTTCCTACCTTTTTTTTCCTAGTTATTTTCCTACTTGTCAATGCAACTCTTGATGGTATCACATTTTGGTCACATTGGAGAATATTGGGTGATTATTTGCAAAGAATAAAAGATAAAACAAAAAATTGAGATGAGACTAAGATTTAGTGTAAGTTTCATGCCAAATAATATGTAAAAAATTTAATCTTTTGTATATGAATGGAGTTTTAGATGGTAACCTTATTTTTTCCTTCCTTTTGCTAATTTAACTTGATGGGGAAGCATGACTCAGTCATCAAGGTCGGAGCCATAAATATTCATTCGGGGGAGGCCAAACTAGTATTGATATTAGGGATGACAACGGGGTGAGTTCGGGATGGGTTTAACTAAACCCTGCCCTGCCCTGTCTAAAATTATATTATTCCATCCCAATGATCCCATTATAAACCCGGGATGGGTTGGAAGTACAACTACCATCCCCATCCCGGCAAAAATGAATTCCATGAGCCCGTCCCCACTTCGCTAGCCTTGTTCATTTGTGTCTATCTATATGGATTTTGGGAAGATAAAGATGTAGATGACGAGCACCACAATTAAAAAAAAAAAAAAAAAAAACACAGAAACAATGAGGAATTTCAGAGAAGTTAATAAAGAAACATTTAAAGATGATACAGATATAACTGCTTAAATATAGAGAGAAAATAGAGGGAGAAAGAAGTTTCAGTTGTAGATGAAAATGGAGAAACCCTTGAAAGTTGACAGAGAGATAGAGATCTGAAAGTTCGCCATCTATATGTATCATAGTTGTTAAAGGCGCACCGAGGCACCAAAATATCCCCAGGCTCGTCAAGGCTCAGGTAGAGCGCCTCAACCTACCACAACTAGGCCCCTTCAATCAGGTTCACCCTCAGGCTCACGCTTTTTAGTAGGTTCCAGGCTCCAAAAAAGGCCCAGGCTCGTCAAAGCTCAGCTAGAGCGCTTCAACCTACTACAGGCCAGGCCCCTTCAATCAGGCTCACATAAAGCCCTCCGGCTCACGCTTTTTAGTAGGCTCCAGGCTTAAAAAAGGCGCGCCTTGTATTTTTTAATCATTTATTCATATCATTTTCTTTTTTACTTAATGACTACTAAATTAAAAGGTTCTGTATCATATATTGTATTGTTTAACCTTATGAAATATTTGACAAAATTCATAAAGTTATGGTTCCTTGCTTCCATTAACTGCAATTACTGCTTGATGATGAATATATATAATAATATATGTTTAAATATGCATTATTTTATACATGCACCTTACTTCGATCAAACTCGCACCTTGCGGCTCCAGAAGTCCTTATGTGCCTTAGTACAACTATGATATGTATACATATACATATTTATGTATATATATATAGAGAGAGTACACACGATTTTATTGGTGAGAACCATAGCTGCCGTGGCTATAGTGGTTGATCAGAAGGAGTGGCCGGTGAGCAGCAGAGACTGGGAGTTGCAAGAGAAGAGAGCGGCAGCAATTGAGTAGAATAGGATGTAAAATTAGAAACCCTAACTCTCTTAAGAGATACATATGTTCCGGGCGGGTAATCCTTGTATCTCTATCCCTGCCCCGAACCCAATTGTATCTCAATCCCATATATGCTCTTAACGATGTGATGTAGTAGGCTGGTAGTGACATATTTATATATGTATATATATTTTTCACTAGGTATGGACATTTAAAAGTACAATTAAAAAGATTAAATGGACTTTGAAGGGGCCACATGTAATTCCTTCTGTAAACTTACCATAGGTAGGTAATCATAAATAAGAGTTTTGGAAAGAAAAAAAATGAAAAAAAATGAAAATGAAAAACTGGGGGGACGTTAGTCCATTGTTTTGCAAGCGTGCCGTCAATACCCTTTTTGAAATAACCATAATAAGAGTATATTAGCATCTCTAGGCTGCTGAAAGTATAAATAGTAATTAGTGGTCATGAATGTGCTATAGTATGTCATATCATTTGTTGGATTAGATCGTTAAAAAAATTTCTTCCTTTATTACCTTTTTTGTTGAATTATTCACTTGTAACCACTTTATGGATTTTCTCTTGGCTAAAAGATTTTAAAGTTATGCAAAAAGGTTATGACCTAACATTGGTCCCTCCTACAAAGGGTGTTGGGAGGTGTAAACTAGAGATTCTACTAACCTTTGACATTATTTTGGACAAAGTGGCTACAATAATTACAATTATATTCATGAATTAATGAAATGCAAATTTCTTGTACTCTTCATTTCTTACATCATTTTATTTCCCTAGTTGAATTAATGAAGGCTCAGCCTATCATATTACATTTGAAATCCTGTGACTGTCCAGGAGACTTTTTTTTGTAAGTCTACATCTTTATGACACTATCTAGGAAATGATATTCTTACTACACAAAATTACTCTCACATTCCACTTGCTTATTTATTTATTTATTTTTTTTTTGTTAATTAAAAAAATGAGATGAATTGTGTCCACAGAAGTACTCTTACGTTCTACTTTTAGCGGCAATTGTGTCATTTCTTTAATTAAAAAATCTGGTGAAGTGCAAGAGTACTTTTTGGAGTGTGAATACTTTTATGGAGTGTGCATACACATCCCTATTTCTGTTGTGTTTTATCTGCATGCAATAAAATTATTTTTGGTAATATTTTTTATGCAGGATCTCCCTCCAGTTCCTCCAGTGAATGTGACCTTGCAACCATATCATCAGACCCTACCAGTAGGATTTGTTTTATCGGTAAGCTCATGGAAAACAAGAACCTGATTTTAAAAATAAACCATAATAATAATAATAATAATAATAAATAACAAAAAAAAAAAAAAAAAAAAAAAAAAAAAAAACCTTTCATCACATTCACACACAATTACATAGGAGTGTCAGTCACTCAAGTGCTATTGCTTTTGAAATGTCAGCTCCGAGTCGGTTCCTGAAGTCATATGTAGCTCATTGAAATAGATGCTCTTATTTACAATTATACAGATTATCGGTTCCCAAGTCATTGTGGAAGGGGCAGAGAAGCACAACCCTCTTAACGAGGGTTCAATCCTCTGGATAACAGGAAGCAGATCCCCATTAGGGCTTGTGGATGAAATTTTTGGACCTGTCAAGAATCCTTATTACATGGTAAGATACAATTCAGACAATGAAGTCCCTGTTGGGATTCAACAAGGCACTCTGATCTCTTTTGTCCCAGAATTTGTGGATCATGTCCTCAAAGACCCCAATCTTTACAAGAAAGGGTATGATGCATCTGGTGAAAATGACGAAGAAATGTCAGATGAGGCAGAGTTTTCAGATGATGAGAAAGAGGCTGAATACAGGAGGATGCTGAAGATGACAAAAAGGGGGGGAACAAATGACCAGAAACATGGAAACACAAAAAAAGGTAGGAAGTTCAAAAATCGTGGCGGAACATGGAAAAATGGTCAACCTTCAACCTCAGAAGAGCTAGATGTCTCCAGGAAAAATGGTCAACCTTCAGCCTCAGAAGGGCTAGTAGATGCGTGCAAGCTTCCACCTAACCAAAACCAACATTGTATCACACCCTTTGCAGTGCCACTAGACCGTGGTAATTTTCCTCACTCCTTTGGCCATGGTCAAGGCTTTAACCAAGGACAAGGCTTTACTGGCGGTCCAGGCTGCGTTCCACCATTTCTGCAACTGGCGCAGGCCCCTGGTTTTGTTACACCTTCTAATAGGGTTTTTACAAATGGGATGCCATGTCAGCAGCAGCAAGGCATTGTTCTTCCTAATGGATATCCAACAAATAGTATGCCGTGGCTGCAACAGACTCATCTTCAGCAATCCTATCAGATGCCTTTCCCGAACAGAATGCCATTTCAACAGCAGTTCAATCCTAGCCAGATGTTTCCATCTAATCTTGTTTTACCAGGTCAGCAGTCAAATTTTTCTGCAGGACCTGCATATGCACCTTGGCCTCCATATGCAAGCCAAAGTGGCTTCAACCAAACACCATTTGGGATGGAATTGCGGAACCAGCATCCTTGCCCACCCATAAATGTGGAAGAACAAGGAGCTCCATCAAGTGGAATGCAAAAAGAAAACAATTGTGATCTTCAGCCACCACCTCTTAATCCAGGCAACATTGAAGCTTCTCAGAATTTTAATCGGGCTGTGTATCTTGATGGTGGTGGGAGACCATACCCCAGAGGCGGCGGTCGTTTCGGAAGAGGGAGAGGGAGAGGGAGAGCCCAGCAACAATCCAAATAAAGGTTATAATGTGTTGCTTGCTTACTTTTTGGTGAAATTAATTGGTGTTGTAGATAAACTTATAATAGTCTTTGTAAAGAGGCTGGCATTTTGAAACTTGTTTGCCTTTCCTGTATGCGATTGGGCTTGAGGGCTAGTGGCTTCTTTATTGGACAATCCTTTTTGTTTTCCTTATTTAAGTTATTTTGTATCATTTTGTTTTCCTCTTAATCTTCTCACATGGTGAGTTCAGAACTCCATTTTGCAACCTATGGTGGGCTCAGAAATCGATATTTTGCAACCGTACAGGTAAATGAGAATTGTTTGATCAATTTTTTGGAACCATGCCAACCGAGTAAAACATTGATGCAGGGATGAATGGAACCTCCATTGACAGTTATATCAATAGAAACCGATTCATTAAACTAGAGGTACCTCCATTGACAGTTATATCAATAGAAACCGATTCATTAAACTAGAGGTAGAGTAAGTTTGCTGATATTATTCAGCTGTTTAATGCTGAAGCTAAATGTAATTCATTTCACAGGTCAGTTGACTTTATATATTAAGCAAAATAACCAGTGACAACCTTCTTCAAGACTTCAACAATCAAAGGCCTCTTCTCAAACATAGATCCATACCTCGCTCAAAATTTCATCATTCAAGGACAAAAACGTTCTGATTTGCTGGACCGGACAAATTCCAAAACTTCGATATCTTCTTGTGTGCGTCCATTCTTGACTGGCTAGAGGTGGCAGAAACTACAGCGTATAGGCTTTGTACCATATTTGTTCCACCAGAGTCGCTAAACTATGCTCTAATCAAATCTTCCTCGAGGCAAAAAAGCCTTTCGAGAACGCTTAAATCTAGACTTCTGCCTAACATACTTGGAAAAACAAAAGCAAAGACCCACATTGCAAAAACCATTATCTTTGCATATGTCAAGAGGACTTGTCGGACTAGTTTAAATGGGCTTGACAGTTTGAAAAGATCCGTGTACACCCAAAACAATCTAACCTTTAACATTGTTTACATAAAGTGGTTGGCTTCATATTTAAACCTATATACCCATTCCTAGCCGCCAATACTTGTACCATTGCTTCGAGCAACGACTCCTAAAGCATGCTTGCAAACGTCAATATCTCATCCATAAGAAATCAGTCTATTGAAGCTAATAAATTGCTGGAGTTGCTAGTTCTAAATTATAAAGTAACACATAAAAGCTGTGATTCGGGAAAGAAAAATCAGTTTCATGTAAAAAGTGAGTTTCACTTGAGCTCTCTGTAAAAATTGGCATGGGTTTAAATGAAGTAACAATGGGAATAAGGAACCCATCAAATATAAAAAGGAAACTCAAGGACTGGATGCAGTGTTTTGGAGATTCAAGCCCTTGCATTCCTTGTGAAATCGCTGCAAGTCTGGCAGCTGCAGTCTGCAAAACGACAGATTTCACATCCAAAACACACACAGGAGGTGCAACCTCTGCATGTTGGAGAACGGGAGCAGCCCCTGTAAATTCTGCGACTTGCTCGTTCTTCATCATCGTCACATGTTATTCTGTAGCAAATGAACCAAAAACATTTACATGTGTGTAATAAATTAGTATATACATGTGTAATACATATATGTACTTGCATGTGTTTGTGTGTGCATATGCAAATTCAATTTCCATCCATTCCTTACAACCCTGGATAAGCTTACAATAAAACTTTGGAAAGAATTACATGTTTCTACAATTGACATTTACATCCCACCTCAACCTGTGCATAAAAGTGTAATTCAATCACTGCAATAAATTGACATGTCAAAGATCTCACAAAGAAAACAAGCATCACCTGCTTTTCTCGAGTATAGCTAAAAGAGGCAATTTTGAAGTTGACAATCCCAATTCATGATAAAGGATATTTCCACATTTAGCATTTTTCTGTTTAAAAATGTCCAGCTCCACACACATGTTTCTAATTGCCATTACAGGTCATTTTTTATACACCAATAACTTCAAAAGGCTATGTTACAAGTATATTAAAAACGAAGTAAATACGCAAATATGGGCAAAGAGACTAATGAAAGAATGGTCCAGCTAACCACATTTTTTTGGCTGATTAAGCAGATAATAGCAGATTTTCAGGTCATACACCCATTTGTTTTTAAAGAGACTTGAACCCTCACCTTCCACTTTGGGAGGAAGAGGAGATACAACTAGTCTACAACCCTTGGTGGTGTTCTAATTATATTAAGATATATATATATATATATATATATATTGGTTACCAATGAATGTTTCATCATGTAGGGCTGAGAATTGATGGCTTTTATTGGAGATGATATTCTTGTGGTGTCTTACCCTAGATGCTTTGTCAGTTGTGGTACCCTGGCTTTCTTATCTACCAACTTATATAACCAAGACACAATCTGCCCACACATCCAAACACAGACAAAAAAACACACACAAATGCCAACTACATAAGCATGTGCGCAGCATTTACGTATTATAAAATGCAGTTCCCTCTTCATGGAGCTTCGTGGACACTTGTATAGGTAGTGTGGGTTCAAAATTGCTCAAAATACATTGCAAGTCCACAATGGCCTGAGCTAGGTAGAAGCAAAGGTGAGCTTGATGAGAAAAGATTGACAATTTGATGATGACCTGTGACACCTGAAGGTGAAGGTATTACAGGAGAGATCAGATGAAAAGATTGACTAAGGCATTCACGAGTGGGCTGAGGTAGTTGAGCTTCTTTAGTGAGAGTGGGTTTGGTGGGTGAAGGTCTTCTGGCCTCTCAACTGACTTTGGTACATAGGCAGATGATGGCATGACTCCATTTTGCAGTTCAATAGGACAAGCCTAGTAGCTCTATGGTTACTTGATTAGGATATTATACTAAGTATGCCAAAGATCATGACTGTAGAGGTTGAATAATTTATGAGGCGCGCATGATACTTATAGAAAGCAATAAGAAGAGTCGTTAAATCTGACATGGCATTATAGGAGGTGGTGGTCAGGTGATACTGGGGGACAGGTAACCGATAGTCAATAATCTCTCTTTCTTTGAGCCAGGTTCAGGTTTGATGGGCTGAAGACAGGCCACCTTAATAAGCAACATCACGTGATACTTTATGCTGTACAGCTTCCTGATTAAAAAGGTGAGTCACCAAAACTATGTCATTATTCTAAATCACTAGTTCTATATAATCAAGGATGTCAATGTTCTTTCAGACATCTCTTTCGAACTTTAGATTGGATTTTATTGCTTTCGTCAATGAGCAACTTACGTTTTGTTTTTTCATATCCTTAAGAACATCATCATATAAAAAAATCGCTAGTTGTACCAGGTACCAACTAAACATCTGTGTGCTTTAAAAGAATGTTAGCATTGCCAAAGGACAATTTCATTTCTGATAATTAACTACTCATGAATCATTAGTAACAATGTCTCACTTTGCTCAAATGTAAGATTATCATAGGCATCATTCTCTCCAATGAAGTGGATCTTCTCTTACCCAAAAGAAATGATCTGCTTGCAACTGCCCCTACATGGTGAAACTGGTGGCTCCAACAATCGCACTACAGATATCTAAGGCCTCCATTCTTCAGGAGAAAATCACATTATCTGATAACAGAAGTAATATTAAATGAGTCGCTTGTCAAAGTCTGAGTATGCCCAGGAAGTTACTGAACTCCAAGTCCTAACAAGCTTAATGATTTCTTGGCCAATCCAACTCAGCTTCCATCCATAATTCAACAACTTCTAGCCTGTGACAGGCATGTTAACTACCTTCATGGTTCAGAACAAAAAGGCTTCCTTTATATGTATCTTAACCCAATTAAATTATATTAAACATCTCTCGTTCTGTTCAAAATCAGGCATCGAACAAACAGCACGCCGATTTACATTTTTAAAGGGTAATGAAGGTAAATTGAGAGATATGAAATAATCATAAGAGCTTGTATTATAAAGTTACTGAGATCTTCCGTTGGAACCATTGAGGGGAAGATTATAGAGGTCAAGGAATAAATAAAAAGAAGAAGAAGAATAACAATAAGTGCGTAAAGACATATGAAAAGAAGGCAATTAGCAAAGTAGTACAGATACTGTAATGTTTCTCATTTTTCTATTTTTTCATTTTCTGGGATTTTTTATTTTTCGGCATTATTTTAATCTTTCGCCTCGTTTTGCGTGACGGACAACATGGGGTGTGCCGGATAAGTTCTGAGAGTTGGTTGGGGCATTTCTTTGAGTTCGGAACTCTTAGAAATGCATTATTGACCATTTTAGTGTTTTTCAGATTTTTCGGCCGGGAGGTCCCGGGCGGGACCCACAACCGAATTTGTCGTGCACGGGATTATTTTTCGGGCCCGTTGCATTTCATACATTATTATGTGGTGCAAAACTATTTGGATAAGTGTTTAATTTCATCATTGTAGCATATGTATACATATATACATGGGGGAGTGGCAAAATAGGCTTTTGGTGGGTCAAAGTGGGACCCACCATTGACTAATGCATGTCATAGCAATATTGTAGTGCAAAATTCTGCACTTCTTCTTCTTCTTCTTCGGCCGAAATGCTCTCTCTCTCTCTCTCTAAACTTTTTTTCTCTCTAAAATTCCAACTTCAAAGCCATTTTTCATCTCTTTTCTCTTGGATTTAGTTAAAGAGCTCGATGAGGGCAACGAGTTGATCGGAGCCGATCTTCATTTGGCCACCCTTGGGATTTCGAAATCTAGGGCTTGATTTGGGGCTTTGGCTTAAACTTTTGAAGTAGGGATTTCTAAGACTCAATCTCAATGATTTTTGTGAATTACCTCTATTGTAATTGTATCCTTGCGCGCTAAATTGTAGGTTTTGTTCATGGTTATTAGAACTTATATGTATGTGAAGCATGATATGGTGTTCTATGTGGCAATTGTGTTAAAATGCATGTTTAAGGGAATTGTTGTAAAGATACGTGCTTAGTTGGTTTTCCTACATGCTTTAATTGTTATGAGGCCATGATTGTTAAAAATGAAAATGTGATGTTGGTGTAGGAATTTACTCACAAAGCATGGAAGCATGATATAGATGTAATGTATGAAATTTTATATTGGCATGGCATTGAAAGGCATGAAGCATTCATGCATTAGCATTGGGCAAGAAATGGGGAATTGCTTTGAAAAGAAAAAGAAACAACTTTGGGAAAAAATTTTGAATAACGGTTTGAGAAAACCAGACTGCTAGGATTTGCCTAGTGCCCGTGGCGTTAATGGAACCTAGAGGGAACTAGGGAGACTGTCCTAGCGTGGTTGAGCTATCTAGGCCCCAAATGACGCTATGGAGTTACCATAGGTCAGGGATAGTTAGCCAATCCTTCTCTTGTGGTGCCAAGGAGCTGCCATAGGCTAGGTTGCGTTAACGATTTGGAAAGAATGAAAGGAAAAGGTTTTTGGAAATGGGGAGCGACATTAGCATCGCATTGGTATCCCATTTGCATTGCATTATATAGCATGGATTGGTTGACCTTGATGTTGGTTTTTTCTCCCCTAAAATAACATGATCCCGTTTCCCATTTTCTATGCTTTGTTTGGATTCACAGGGTCATCAAGAGGTGTATGTTATGAATGGGGACCATTTTGTTTTAAGACTAAGCGTGAATGTAAATGAGCTATAATGAATGTTTAAATTGATGTTTAAGGTTATGGGATGGTTATTCTATGATTGTTGTGATTTGGGACTGGTTTAGTATGGCCTAGGTAGTTAAATTCATGGTTTGGGATGGATGACAATAAGAGTCCAAATTGACCATTTTCTGGGTCACTCGATTGATCGAAGCCTCCCATACTTGGAAAAATTTGAGAAAACTTCAAATTTCATGCTCTCGGCCCCACCGTTCGAGCTTGGACTCGATTGATCGAGCACCCTTACTTGCCCATTGGTTGTCAACCTAAACTTCAAACGGCCATAGCTCCCTCATTTCAAACCCAAATTGGGTAATTCTCGAGTCTAAATTGACCGGCTCAAAGTCGGCTTTCCAATGATATCAATCCCATCCCCAAATTCCAACTATACTGAGAGTTATAGCAGTTTTAGTGAAGTAGTGTCGGGAAATCCTTCAAACCTACAATGGGTAAAAATGGGAAATTAAACCTATAACCATTAGAAACTTGTGGACTTGGGTTACTTGGTAAATGTGAGGTTAGAGGGGGCCATATGACTACTCATACTCAACTCACCCTACATATTTACCTTGAAATGACTATTTTGCCCTTATGTGTCCTTGGGTTCGGGTAAGGACCCGGATAGCGATTCAGACCCCGGGTTCGGGTCGTTATAGACACCACCCTAATAGGATTGGCAAAGGAACCTTTTCCTCCAACCCCAACTAACCATCCCTATTTCACAGTAGAGGGGAAGGTGAAGGTGAAGGTGTTCAATCTCAAAAGGGGCCTAGACCAAGGTCAGAAGTAAAACCTCCAAAGACAGTAAATAAGATAGCTCACACCTCGTCTTCTACACAAGATTAGAATAAAACCAACCCATGGGATACAAAGTCTTGAATTGGCGTGGAGGTTATATTAAGTAATTGGATGAAGGAAAAAATCTATTCCTAGAGAGCAAGCAAATGTTTGGTGCCTATTATAGAAGTACTTTTGAGAAGCTAGAAAAAGCATTCTGTCAGCTCGACTCTTCTTGCAAAATCAGAGTAAATTCAGTAGGATGTTCAGCAACAGGTATAAAATTGGAAACAAGAAAGCATGTAATGTCTTACTGTTCATGGGAATGGCAGAAAAGGCAATAAAAAAAAAAAGGCAGCAGTGGCATGAAATGCTGGCAATGATGGGGATAGAAGCAGTGAAAAGGAGACGGCAGCTATGGGAAAACTGATAGTTACAGCCGAGGTGGTGGTGGCACTGTTTCGGTGGTGCTAATGATGGATATAGCAACAAAAAAAGTAATGGTAGAATTATGTGTCATATGGTTACGTACAACAAATAATTATGGTGCAGTGACTTCAAGGTAACAGTTATGGTGGGGGCAGCATCAGTGGAGATGATAGTGACCATGGTGATAGTGATGATACAAATGCTGCATTAGTGATGCTAACGTTGGTACTTACCAAAGGAAAAGGCAAAAACTTAGCTGCTGATAGCAACTAGTATCTACTTCAAATGAAAAGTAAATCTCTTGCACTTGGCTCCCAAAAGCAAGAAAAGAAAAGGCCATAGTGCAGAGATGCTTACAAAACTGTGCTCAAATGCAACTCAACTATAAAATTGGCCTACTAACCAAAAATATTTATATACAAAAATGCCTAACAAGTACATTTGTCCTTGTAATGCTTAGCTGCAGCAATAAGATGGACATTGTATGACTGCAATTGGACCAATAGAAGTCAATTCATGGCACAACCAAAATCTAGAGATCTTATATAATACAACAAACAAAATGCATGGGATGGAAGAGAGAAAAAAGAGTAGCAAAGAGTGTTGGGTGATAAAGAAGGGTGATTAAGAGTTTCTCCTAGCCATTACAGCTGATGATGACTATGTAATTGTGAACAATGAATATATCATCTTAGAACCATGAGTTCCTCAGATATCAAATTCCTCTTTGACATCCTAATTCTAATTGTTTCATTTCTTCCGATTGCATTTAAAGTTGATACAACTCAGATATGTGGAGAATATTCTACCAACAAAGGAAATCCACCTAAAATACAAATGTACTAATTAGTATCAACAATCACCATGAAATGACAAAGCAACATCTATAAAATCTTACACTTGTGTTTAAACGGTTCCCGAGCAAAGGACCCAAAGTTAAAATAATCAGTATAGACTTTAATGCTGTACCTAAAAGTTACCAATTTATTAATTTGCAAATTAACAATCACCCAAAAAATACAAAATAACTACCCCACAATAATTTAAGCTCCCTATGGCACTGGCAATTCAATGCATGCCACAATAGTGTACTCAAATAATTAAGCTTTACACATAGCTAGGTAAATGATGGGGTTAGAATAACTTAATAAATAAATAAAAAACATAGTTTTTAGGATCATAAGGCAAATACAGTGCTGAAATTTGCAAACGTGTCTGAAGGATTCATGTCTGATGAACTATATTAACATTTCTACGTATTATCATTTCAAATCTTTTATACACATCAAATAGATACAGATAATGAGGTAGTCAATACAGAACACAAATTTACATGTAATTCATTTTTGTTGGGTGGCAAAAAAGCCACAGTAACACTTTTAAAAATTGCTAGGGCTTTTGTATATTAGAGAAGAAAAATCAAAATATAATATTAAAAGAATACTCGTCAAGCATTCATTCAATCTAAGAAGAAGAAACTTACTTGTCATATGGCATATCAGTACACTTCCAATTAACATCTGCTAATGCATCATGATAAGCCCGGCATTCCTCTTTGGTGCGGAGACGGAACCTGCGCTCTTTGTTACACCTACTGCAGCAAACAAACTCATCACGATGACAAACTCGACCATTATGAGATCTATGGGATCCATTGGCACTTTTTGATGCTTGATTGTAATATTTAAGCAGCGCTGTCTTCGTCAACGGAACCTTCTCCCCATTAACTATGACCCAAACGTTATTCTTCCATTTCCTAGCAGTTTCTCTTCCAGAATGTTTCTCAAATGCAGCGGGGGTCAACTTATCTAATCAAGAAAAAACACCATTTTTAAATAAAAAAGCCTGAAGAAAACATATTCAGCCAAAAAAAAAAAAAAAAAAAGATGATGAAGAAGAAGAGGAATAAAATTAGAAGTACCAATGTAGTATTATTTTCAATAAGCATATGCACTCAACTAAGAATACTGGTTCTTCTCATGAAAGCTTAAAGTAATTAAAAATAACTTACATGACTAGCCCAACATTCCTAGCAGTATAGTTGCCAGGATTAAGAATATTAATTACTGCTTATGGGACTTGTCCTGAGAATACAATTGAGCAATTGAGACATTTTATCCAACAAATTACTTTCAAATGCCATAAGGACTGTTGCTACAATTACGAATGAATAGAAATGAATGTTCAGTGAGAAGAACACAAGGTGATCTTTCCAATGGTGAGTCCCAACAAATGCTGAAGGCTTACACTTCAGAAGTCAGAAAAAGTCAGTTGGAGGAAGATGGCTACAAAATTTACCACTCTGACACAACTTATCCTCCTATAAAGAAAATAAGAGTTCCCAAAACAGCACTTCACTGGCTAAATCTTCATCTTAGCATACACTTTTGTAATCACAACATCCTCGAGAGTGGTTGCCAAACTTCAGTCCCCAATCAATATGAAGTTCTTAACATTCTAGTGTTCCACATCAATTCTTCATGCATATTAGATTGAACTTCAGAAATATTCAGTGATTTTAACTATGCTCTAACCATCTTAATGAACAGCACCGCACCAGATGCATATTAGTTGTGGGAAGTTGGAAACCCCACTTGTTAGAAAAGTTGCTCCACAGAGCTTCAACCACCTGCCTTATAAATTCTAATTATCATGTTGTAGAAACAGATTCAGACTAACAAGAAAAAGAAGCATGTGAAAAATAAATTATCATGTTGTAGAAACAGATTCACACTGACAAGAAATAGAAGCATATGCAAAATAAATTATCATGTAAAAACTTTTTGGATAGCGATCATCAAATACCCATCTTTTATCTTATTTTATTTTTCTTTTATTGATGAGTAATGGAAAACATGGCATCCTAGCTAGCTTTACTATCAGTAGTCAGGCTTCTCAAAACTTAAGTATGAATTCTAATCCCTAAGAGAAACCAAGAAGGTGCTGGAAAAAATCATTCTTGATTGCCTTAACCATGAACCAGCTTGAAGTGTACAAGAGTTTCGAAGACGTGCCATCAAAAGCAATAACATATCATGGTTAAAAGCCAAGTTGAAAACAAATCATCCTACATGATTATACAAAGATTTCATTTCCCCAAACAGAACTCTAGCATCACAAATCAAAACTTAAAAAATGAAGCATACACCACATTTCAATCACAAACAATAACAACAAAGTAGGTTTCATTTAGCCATAGCCACTTTCAAAAGGTGTGTCTTTATCAACTAAAACAACATGATCCAATCTGAAACTCAGCAATGAAAGAAAGAAGTGAAGGAATATAGATACACACTATTATGTTGAATGATAGCAAGGAGAACTCTTTCACTTAGACAAATCAACATACAATTGAGCTGTATTAAACAAAGACAAAGTAAATCTCAAAATGCTCTCAAGCCCATCAATGAAAACCGAAAGGAAACCATATTCGATGGTAAAGCAGACTAGAAAACACAGAGTGAAAGCCATCAACTTCAAACCAGTGAACCACAGACTCTCCCTATAAATAAATATAGCATGCATATGAGTGAAACCCATTTCCCAGAAAGAGCAAACATGAGATAGAAAGTAGAGAGAGAGTGACCTTCCTGACAACCAGGGGTACATTCACAGCTGATTTCGAGATCACCACCAACGAAAACCCTAAGCCTCCCAACAGCATCGCCATATCTATGACTCGTACACCCACACGTCACCTCCACATAATCATCGCCTGTCTTCAACCCACTTATCTCACTCATCTCCTCATCGCTGAACATGAAAGCGCCGGCACCGCTTTCTCTCTCCACAGAACCATTCTCCATCTTCTCTCTCTAAAACTCTGTTATCGCAACAAGAAAAAATAAAAATAAAAACCCACCAAGTCCTTCAGAGAGAAATCGAACCAAACCTCGTGAAAAATAACGAAAAGAACAGATAACAAAGAATGGCAATGTTGAGTTGAGACTACACATACATTAGATATGTGCGTGTATAGATATAGATATAGATATGTACTGGTTAAAAACGCAATGTATTAAAGAGAGAGGAAAGACCCAGAAAACCAGAGAGTTGAAATCTCAACAAGCACGCATCTCCAAAGGGTTACTCCGAGAGATCTGGTGGAGAAAACGTTGACAAGCAGTGTAGAGAGAGAGCGGATTTGATGAGAGAGAGAGAGAGGGGGGGTTTGGTTTTGGTGGTGTTGGTGTTGAATGGAATGAGCTGGCTAAGAGGTGCAAACAAATGTCGTTGGGTGAAGGGATTAAAAAGGCCTTTTAGATGGGGCGAGAGATGGTTGCTAGTTGCATGATATGACTTGATATATGTAGAACATATATAAAAGTACTACAAGAGTATATATAGAGAGATATATATATATATATATAAAAGACTATTTATGTTGTAAACATTTGTATATACATTATACATACAGTAATTATTTGTATTAAATCAAAAAAAAAAAAAAAAAAAAAAAATAGAGGTGTTTTGGTTCATGGGAAGATCCCTCTCATGGGACGAGGTTGTCGAAACCGTACCCCATTTTTTTTTTTTTTTAACAATTCCTACTTTAGTTGGTACCACTGTGATTGTGAAGGATTTACTGTAAAGTAACAGTGAAAATTATTTTGTCTTGTACTACTGTGGCAAGGTGGAGGTTGATAGGGTCATGTGACTCACAAGGTAAAAGAATATCACCAGCTAAAAAGTTAGGATCTTTAATTATAATTATAATATGATTACAATAGAGACTAGTATTCGGTGCACTTGAAGTCTCTACCATAATAATCATATTTTTTTTTATTTTTTTTTTGGATAAGGGCAACATAATGATAGTGATATTCCTCCCTCTTTTTCTTGTTTGTGGTTCCACCAATACCATCAAATGACTTGATTCATAATTGCATGCAGTCACATTTTAAGTAAATATATATATATATATATATATATATATATTACATTGTCTACAAAATTACATAAAAAATTAGGCATGTCTCCATCCAATCTCTCTTAAAATCTCATTCTAAAAAAAAAATAGATGAACTTTTAATTTCTTTTCTTTTCTTTTTTTTTTGAAACATAATTTTAGTTCTTTTTCCTGACAACCAACGGAGCCACATTGCTCCCGTTGAAATTTTATATTAATTGTATATCTTATACATAAATTTTGATAATTCTAAAAATGCTCCCACTGAACTCTTGAAACAATTG